>JAQZBX010037781.1:0-23659 GCA_029593785.1 Cabassous unicinctus | reverse complement strand
ACTCACTGTCTGCTCTCTGTGTGTTCTTCTGTGACTGCTTGTCTTCTCTTTAGGTGGCACGAGGAACCGATCCTGGGACCTTCCAGAGTGGGAGAGTAGTTCTCAATCTCTTGTGCCACCTCAGCTCCCTGGTCTGCTGCATCTCTTATTGTCTCTCCTCTGTATCTCTTTTTGTTGTGTCATCTTGCTGAGCTAGCTCTACGCACTCCAGCACGGGCCAGCACTCCAGCATGGGCCAGCACTCCACACGGGCCAGCTCTCCACTCAGGCCAGCTTGCTGTGTGGGCCAGCTTGCCTTTTACCAGTAGGTTCTGGGAATCAAACCCTGGACCTCCTATATGGTAGGCAGGAGCCCAGTTGCTTGAGCCATATCCGTTTCCCCTTCAAAGGCTTTTTGTCCTAGATATTCTTTTCGAAGCTGTTGGATCTGATGTATAATATTCAAAGAGAAATTTTCATCTCACAAGCTTGAAAGGTATCTTATAGATCATATTATTCAACCATCTAATTTGTAATCTTCTCTATAATTTTCTAAATTAATATACACTACTGAGTCTATTGTATTCAAATATCTGGGAAGCCTATAATTCTTATTGTTCATATTATAATTACTGCTATTTATGCTTCCTAATAACTTACAGCTCTCTTTGTTTTGGAAAGGATGTAATTAGAGGAATCATATGGTTTGTATCTGGAAGCATGCCAGGCACTGAAACATTATAAGCACAATTATGTATAATGTTGTAATGATTGTATTAAGAACAGTGGCAAGTAAAAGGAAGACTTGATCAATTCTGTTGGGTGATGGTAGTGGAAGGTTGATGATGACACCATCGAGAAGGAATCTCATTGGTTAGACTGGACTAGAGGAGGAAAGGACATCTCAGACAGATGGAGAGAGCATGTGTAGAGGAAATGAGGCATAAAAGAACAAGTACTTTAATATAGTCGAAGAAGTTGGCTATAGGGAATGATCAAAAAACAAATATATATAGGCTGCACCTAAGTCATGTGATGTATGAAGACTTTTGGATTTCATCATTAAATAATGAGGCATCAAAAGGTATTAAACAGTGCTTGCTTCGGCAGCACATATACTAAAATTGGAACGATACAGAGAAGATTAGCATGGCCCCTGTCAAGTATGACATGGAAATTTGTGAAGCATTCCATATTTTTTGGGCTTCATCTTTAAGGGAGGTTTGGATCACAGAAGGGTTACAATGGGGGCGGGAGAGGATCATTGGTGGGGGATGTCAGGGATGGGGCTTCATGGGAGGATGGTCACCTGAATATACATAAAAGATATATAAAATTGTTCAAATGATCAAGGGGTGGGGCATGGTCACAGTGGGTGGAGAATCACTCAATAAATGAGAGAATACTGAATTCCCAGCCTGGAGAGCTCTGCCACACTCTCCAAGGGAGCAGCAATAGTCCCCCAAGTGCAAGGGCAGTGTCTGGCAAAGGAGGATGGTCCACTAATGGGTTCTTGTTACTGATGACTAGCCTTACAAGTCTTTGCTCTTGTAATTGAAACTTAGCTTGCTGTTATGGGGTGTTTAAGGGTTGCCACCTAAGAGCCTCCTTGTTGCTCAAATATGGCATCTCTCTAAGCCAAACCCAGCATATGAATGCATTACCTTCCCCCCAGCATGGGACATAACTCCCGGGGATGAGCCTCCCTGGCAATGAGGGATTAATACCAAGTGCCAACTGGCAATATGACTGAAAAAAGACCTTGAATAAAAGGGGGGAAAGGTAAAGACAAATGAGTTCATGTGGCTAAGAGACTTCAAAGAGAGTTGGGAGGTCATCCCAGAGGTAATGCTTATGCACAGCTCAGTAGGATCTCATAGAACACCAAAATGTATATCACCCCAAACAGAGGGGCTCCTGAGGGCTCTGAAGACACCCAAGTACTATATAAGGGTGGATAGCTCCAGACATTGATGCGTTATCAGTGGGCTCTACTTTGGAATCTGTGCTCCTGAGAGTGACAGAGTTGGACTCAAATAAGTCCTCCCTGCACATGGTCCATCAGTACCTTCTAATCAAACCTATACATGGTGCTGGAGTTTGTAGGTGTACTTCCAGAGACTGGAGACTTTGGCCTGCCTATGTGCCAGCTGTGCCTGGAATCTCAGTCGAGCTGCAACTCCTACTCTACAGTTCAATGGACTCACCCAAGTCACCTGGTGAGGAGACAATGATGAACAATGGCCATCCCAGGGAATGGAGAGTATGAAGCTGCAGGCAGGATAATCCCATCCATCTTACCCATGGGATATAAGCCCCCTCTCATTTGGAGTTGGAGTGGACATCACCATCCCAGACTCCTCAGGATTGGGGGAAGAGCTATGGACTAGAGTGGACTTACTGATATTCTGTTGTAGACATATTGTGATTCAAGCAATGGAAGAAATTACAACATTGATGTGGAGCCAGTGGCCACTGGATGCTTTCAGGGCATGGAGAGGAAAAAGCAATTGAATACAGGGGCTTTTTCGGGACTTGGGTTTTATCCTGAGTTGTCATTGTCATTACAATGGCAGATATAAGCCATTTTACATCAGCATATAATATGCAGAACTGTGTGGGAGAGAGTGTGGTCTACAATGTGAACTATGGTCCATGATTAGTGGCAAAGCCCCAGGATGTGTATATCCATTGCAGGTGATATGCCACACTAATGAAAGATGTTTATGTGGGAGGTTATGGGAAGTGTGGGAGGTGGGGAACATGGGAATCCCTGTAATTTTTGTGTAACATTTATGTAATTTAAGCATCTTTAAAAATATATATATTTTAAAAGATATTAAACACAGTAATATTAAGATTAGATATGTTTCTAAAAACCATTTTGATGACTACATGGAGAATGGGATTGTGTTAGTCAGGATAGGCTAAGTTATTTATGTAACACATTAACTAGATATTTCACTGAGTTAACTCAACAAAGTTTACTTTTCAGATGACTTTCCAGGTCCACCTCCGTACAGTGATTCAGAGATTAAGAAGCTTCCATTTTGTGACTCTGACATCTCAACATTTAGCTTCCACAGTCACTACCACTGGGAATTAGAGAACATGGAGAACTTGCAGCTGCTGTTAATTACCTTTAAGTGGAAATGACACACTTTGCTTTTGCTGACAGCTTTTTAGTTGGAAATGGTGACATAGCCCCTGTTTAACAGCAAGAGGCTGGCAAATGGAGGGTTTCACATGGAAAACTTCAGTAGCTCACTCTCCACCAAAGGGGACCACCCAGAGATGATTTGCAATAGACAATCTAAGAGATGATAGATGACTGAGTTAAGGCAGATGTAAAAGGAAAGAACAGAAAGAGGCAGACATGAGAATTGAAAACAAAATGGTCATTCAATTTAGAGTTTAATTATATACAAAGAATTAGAAAGTGAATAGTGTCTGGAATCCTTTGGATTAGTGTTACTCAAAGTGCAGTCTGCAAACTGGTATTGGTCTGTGAACAGTTTGCTACAAATTCAGAAAAGATAAGTACTGAAATTAAAAGTAAGAATTTAGAAACTTTTATAGCAAGTTGACACTGCTGTGTCACTCAAGTACATGGTCAGTGGACTTGTGTGGTTGAACAGAAAATGGTTGTTGCTGGGCTTGTGTGTTGAGTTGTGTGATGAAAGCTGCATGCTAGCCATGTGCAGTAGGGCAAAGTATTGGCCCACAATACATTTAAAACTAAACTGGTCCTTCACTGGAAAGGTGAAGTGGTGCTCTGGATGACAAGATGAATGGTATTGGCACTAATTGGCTTTTAGGGTATATCAGAAGGACAAGTTGGAAAGGGAAAATAGTAAGCGTAGTTTTAGGTCAAGAGAGAAGTCAAAGGAAAACTAAATAAATCCAAAGGCAAGAAGTCATGAAAGAGGTGCCATAGGAGCATGAAAGACTGAATCAGATAACCAAATCTTGGGAGGTTCAGGCAAGACTTCTAGGAGAAAGAAATAACCAGTTTGATACCTAAGGGGCAACTTGGAATTAGCCAGGGGAAATGGTCAGAATGCATTTTTCCCAGGATCAGGAACAAAGTGTATAAACCTCTAAGACAAGTCAAGTCATATGTCTATAGGCGATCTCCACTTGAATGGAAAATATTCAAAATTTGATTTTTAATTTTCCTTTCCCATTCTTACCTATCTCAGAAGTAATACCACCATCTATCAATTGTCCACTCCAAAAATCTAAGAGTTATCTTGAACTCCTGTGGCTTGTCCTTTAGTATGTCAGTAATCCTGTTAGCTCTACTTTGAAACATTTCTTCCTATGTCTGGCAACTTTTCTCACTCTCTACTAATATCATTGTGGTACAAGCATATTGTACCTTATATTACTTAGATCCTAATCCTAAAAATCAGTTTTCAATATATCACCCAGAGGGCTTTTCTGTGAATGCAACTTAAATCATAGTACTCTCCAGCTTAAAACCTTCCAATGGTACTTGGAATAAAATCCAAATTCCTAACCATATCTTACAAGTTTTGCTTAATTTAAGCCCTAACTTCACCTAAAATCATGTTCCCCACAGTCATTATACTTATGTCAGAATGACTTTCTTTTTCTTCCTCAAGAATGTGAAGCTCATCTCAACATCTGAGCCTTCACACTTGCTATTCCTTTTCCCTGGAATGTGCTGCTAATTAGTATTGGTACAACCTGACTCCTACTCCATGCTGTCAACTCATTCTCAACACCATTGTCAGCTCTCCAGAGGCCTTGCCTAAAGATTCGATCTAAGGCAATATACTTCCCATTCATTCTGTAGCTCTATAGTTGTTCTCTTTTATTTAAAAAAATTTATTGAAGTATATCATTCATACATGAACATACCTAAACAATATGTGCATAGTAAAAGTTATGAAATTACAAAGCAGATCATCTACAAGACTTCCATACATCTCCCCACCACCGACATCTTCCATTGTTGTGAAATGTTTTTTATGAACTATGAAAGAGCTTTGTTAAATATTTCCATTAACTATAGCTCATATCTTACATTTGGTGTATTTTCCCCCAACCACCTGATTATTAACACCCTGTATTAGTATTATATATTAGTTACAGTTTGTGAGACACCATTCTCATATTTGTTCTGTTAACCATAGCCCATCTTCCACCAGAGGATTCATTGTGTTATACAGCCCCATGCTTTGTACAATCCATTCAAAGTGTACACATAGTACAAGTTCACAGAACAAAAGAGAGATAAGAACAGAGAGAGAAAAGAATGGAAAAAATTGAGCAGGAGCTCAGAGAGTTTAATGACAACATGCAGCGCAACAACATACGTGTCATGAGAGTTCCAGAAGAAGAAGAGAAGGGAAGAGGGGCAGAAAGAGTATTTGAAGAAATAAAAGCTGAAAATTTCCCAACTCTCATGAAAGAAATGAACTTATATGTCCAAGAAGTGCACTGTACCCCAATCAGAATAAATATGAATACACATACTCCAAGTCACATACTACTCACAATGTCAAATGTCAAAGATAAAGAGAAAATTCTCAGAGTAGCAAGTGAGAAGCATACCATTATGTAAAACGGTCGTCCAGTAAGACTTAGCACAGATTTCTCTTCAGAAACCATGGAGGTGAGAGACAGTGGTATGATACAATTAGGATACTGAAAGAGAAAAACTGCCAGCCAAAAGTTCTTTATCCAGCAAAATTGGCCTTTAAATAGGAAGATGAGTATAAAATATTCACAAACAAACAAAAACTAAGACAGTTTGTAAAAAAAGAATCCACCTTTGCAGGAAATATTAAAGGAAGACTTAGTACTTGAAATAAAAAGGCAGGAGAGAGAGGCTTGGAGGAGAGTGTAGAAGAAAGAAGAGAAAGGATAACAAAAAGAGTAAAAAGACAGACAAAAATATGATACAACAAAAGAAAAGGAAAGAATAAAATGGTGGAAGTAAATAATGCATTTAAAGTAATATCATTGAATGTGAATGGATTAAACTCCCCAATCCAAAGATACAGGCTGAGAGAAAGGATAAAAAAACATGAGCCATCCATATGCTCCTTACAAGAAACTCACCTTAGACCCAGAGATACAAAGTGACTGAAAGTGAAAGGTTGGAAAAAGATGCTCCATGCAAATGGTAACCAAAAAAGAGCAGGGGTAGCTATGCTAATATCGGACAAAACATACTTTCAATGCAAAAAAGTTATAAAAGATACAGAAGGTCATTATATATTAATAAAAGGGACCATCCACCAGGAAGATATAACAGTCACAAATATCTATGCACCTGACCAGGGTGCCCTGAAATACATGAGACAAACTCTGGCAAAACTGAAGGGAGAAATAGACATCTCTACAATAATTGTTGGAGACTTCAACAGCCCACTCACATCATTAGATAGAACAACTAGACAGAAGATAAACAAAGAAACAGAGAACTTGAACAATATGATAAACGAATTAGACCTAACAGACATATACGGAATGCTGCATCCAAACTCAGCAGGTTATACATTCTTCTCAAGTGCCCATGGATCTTTCTTCAGGTTAGACCACATGTTAGGGCACAATGCAGCTCTCAATAAATATAAAAAGATTGAAATTATACAAAGCACCATCTCAGATCATAATGGGATGAAACTGTAAATCAATGATAGACAAGAAAAAAGTAAATTCACAAATGTGTGGAAGCAGAACAACACACCCATAAATAATCAGTGGGTCAAAGAAGAAATTGCAAGTGAAATCAGTAAGTATATTGAGACAAATGAAAACAACACAGCTTATCAAAACTTATGGGATACAGCGAAGACAGTCTTGAGAGGGAAATTTATAGTCCTAAATACCTATATTAAAAAAGAGGAAAGAGCTAAACTCAAAGATTTAACTGAAGAGCTAGAGAAACTAGAAAAAGAACAGCAAATCAATCCCAAAGCAAGCAGAAGGAAAGAAATAATAGAAATTAGAGCAGAAATAAATGAAATTGAGAACAACAACAACAACAACAACAGAAAAACAATAAAGAAATTCAACAAAACCAAAAGCTGGTTCTTTGAGAAGATCAATAAAATTGACAAACCCTTAGCTAGACTAACAAAGAAAAAGAGAGAAGATGCAAATAAATACAATCAGAAGTGAAAGGGGGGAAGTTATGACTGACCCCACAGAAATAAAAAGGATCATAAGAGGATATTATAAGAAACTGTATGCCAAAATCTAGACAACCTAGATGAAATGGACAAATTTGTAGAAATATACAATCTACACTGACGCTAAAAGAAATGCAAGAACTTAACAAACCAATCACATTTAAAGGGATTGAATCCATCATAAAAAATATCCCAGCAAAGAAAATCCAGGACCAGTTGGCTTCACAGGTGAATTCTACCAAGCATTTTGAAAAAAAAAATTAACACCAATCTTGTTTAAACTCTTCCAAAAAATTGAAGAGGAGGGAAAATTACCCAACACATTTTATGAAGCCATCATCACCTTAATACCAAAGCCAGATAAAGATACTACAAGAAAAGAAAATTACAGACCAATCTCTCTAATGAACATAGATGCAAAAATTCTCAACAAAATATTTGCAAATCGAATCCAACAGCATATCAAAATACTTATACATCACGACCAAGTGGGATTTATTCCTGGTATGCAAATTGAAGGAAAAAAAAACCACATGATCATCTCAATCGATGCAGAAAAAGCATTTGAAAAAATCCAGCATCCTTTTTTGATAAAAACACTTCCAAAGATAGAATAGAAGGAAAATTCCTCAATCTGATAAAAGGCATATATGAAAAAGCCTCAGCCAACATCATACTCAATGGGGAAAGGTTGAAAGCTTTTCCTCTAAAATCCAGAACAATACAAGGATGTCCACTGTCACCTTTGTTATTCAATATTGTACTAGAAGTTCTAGCTAGGGCAATTAGAAAAGAAAAAACAATTAAAGGCATCCAAATAGGAAAAGAAGAAGTAAAACTCTCACTGTTTGTGGATGACATGATCTCGTATTAGAAAATTCTGAAGTATCCATGACAACACTGCTTGAGCTAATAAAAGAGTTCAGCAAAATGGCAGGATACAAGACCAACCCGCAAAAATCAGTAATGTTTTTGTACAATAGTACTAAACAATCTAAGGAGGAAATAAGGGGGGAAATTCCATTTACAATAGCAACAAAAATACTCAAATGCCTAGGAATTAATTTAACCAAAGAAGTACAGGACCTATATGCAGAAAACTACAAAACAATGCTAAAAGAAATTGAAAAAGACCTAAACAAATGGAAAGACATTCCATGTTCATGGATTGGAAGAGTAAATATGGTGAAGATGTCAATCTTACCCAAACTGATTTATAGATTCAATGCTATACCAATGAAAATTCCAACAGCCTACTTTACAGAATTAGAAAAGGTAATTACCAAATGCATTTGGAAGGAAAAGTGTACCTGAATAGCCAAAAGCATTCTAAAAAGGAATTTCTTAGACTAATAAGAAACTTTTCTGCAGTAACACAGATGCCATAGGATAATAGAGAAATATTTTCAAGAAACTAAGGGAAAATATTGACAAACCTAGAAATCTATACCTAGCTGAACTATTATTAAGGAGTGGGGGCAAAATAAAGACATTTTTTAGAAACACAAAGATTGAAGAGATTTTTTACCCATAAATTATCACTAAAGCATTTCTTAAAGCATGTATTTCAGCAAGAAGAAAATAATGAAATACAGGAAACAATGGTGAGCCCAGAAATGAATAAAATAAATATGCTTATATAGCTAATGAATGGTAAAATGAGAACTATTATTTTTATGTTGCTAAAATGAAAAAAAAAAACAGGTTAGAATTTCTGATAGTATTTTAAGGTTAGTGTTGAAGCAGTATAATTGGATATTTAAAAATTATTTTTAATTATTTTATTAAGGTTTAATTTCTCTAGGTCCTTTACTTTTTTATTCAGTCACAGATATTGTGACTTTGGCAGTTTAATTAACCTCTAATCTGAGGTATTTTACACATAAAATTAAATTAATGATATAATTTATTCCATCAATTTGTTGCTGTTATTAAATGAGATAATCTATGCTTGACATATATTAAGAGTGCAAAAAATAATGACTATTAGTAATGCAATGGTATTAATACAGTATTGTGAGGCTTGAAAGTAGACTGCATGGAGGACACAATTTAATTATTTTTAACTACTTCCCCTTTGAACCCTTTTATTTTTCCTAGCTGAAATCTCATGCAGACTCCACATCTTTTCTGGTTATGCTAAGGTATTAATAAGTAGTTTCATTTTACTTAAGTAATAAAAACCTTGTAAAGTCTAATGACAAAACTCCAAATTTTCATTCAATTTACAACTTTTAATCAACCTTAGTTCAGGTCTGATGTAGGTTCTCTTAAGTCTGCAGTTGGTAATAAAGCATGACTTTCTCAATAAATTTTAGACCTTACTCTTATCTTCCTTCTCTCCCTCCCCCACATCCTATGCTATCACTGTCTTCTCCAGAGTTGTAATGGGAGGAGACAGCTCTCACTGTCTATATACACGTTTATTCTTCCTCTAGTGTTTTTTTCAGGAGTTCCCTCCCTACAATAGGGAGACCTTATCCAGAATAACTTGACATGGGAAAAGCCTAAGCTGGTCATATATGACTCCCCTTAATTTAACAGTACCCCCCTGTTGGGGGTCATCTCAGCCTTCCAGGTGGCTCTATTGGGCTGAATCCCTTTTACAAAGAGCCTTGGCTAATTTCCTTCCACAGGATCCGCATATAGCCATGTGATGGCATGTTTGTACATTGTCTTGCTAAATTTTGGAAGTGCGGATTGCTCACCTGGGACAGCACAACAGATCTTGACCTTTAGATTTTTTATATATGAGGCAGGTACTCATTAGAGCATTCACCAAACTCAGATAAGACACATGAAGTTCCCCTGTAATATTTTTGAAGCTCTTGTCATGTCACAGCGGGTAAGGGAAAGCACTTTCTTTCCTCATGCAAGAAGGAGTAAAGGTGTACCCTGACAATTATCTTCAAACTATTACTTTCTACCAGCCTCCAACTAGCTCTCTTTTATACCCTGGAGGGGTTGCTGTAATGTTTGTAAATCCTATGCTGACTACTACTATTTTAAGTCCTCCCTAATGTTGTAGCATCTCAGTTGAGGATTTGGAGATACATAGCAAATATTGCTTTATTTTTTGATTCAGGTAATATTTCTATTACATTAGTATAGATGCAATACTCCAACTGAAATGCTAGGAAATTGAGTGACAGAGTACAATTATAAAAATGAAGTACCATAATATTTTTGTTTATTCTCCACTAATTGACTCACCATTTGATCATTTCCTTAATTATTT
The DNA here is from genome assembly GCA_029593785.1 of Cabassous unicinctus. Classification (NCBI taxonomy): domain Eukaryota; kingdom Metazoa; phylum Chordata; class Mammalia; order Cingulata; family Chlamyphoridae; genus Cabassous; species Cabassous unicinctus. The sequence goes on along the minus strand of JAQZBX010037781.1, from coordinate 13,273 downwards.
TTGTATCTCTCTTCATTATTTTTGTTCATTCTTGTAAATGTAAGACTATACCTCTGAGCATTCATTATTATAAATATTGTTGTTGTCTTACACTATTGCAGATGAGGGCAAAACCCTGCACATATCCTTTTGACACTTGCCATTTCAGGACCCACTGGCTTCTAACAACCAGTATCTGCATTTTTTTGTATCAGAGCTTTCTTTGGCTGATATGCCAGATCTGCTCACATGTCAAAAAGTCCACAATAGCCTAGAAAATTAACATCCCTTGTAACAAACAGCCCTTAACCAATGATAGATGAGAGGTGGTGTATAAATACCCAGATCCCTCAGACCTGAAATACATGTTCTACAATCTTTCTCAAAATGCCCCAAGAGGATTAAAATCCAGTTGCCCAAAGTAACTTGCTTTATGTTACACACTTTATTGAATCCTTTCCTTTTCTACTTCACTTCTCCACCCAACTAATGTTTCCTAGGGTCATTTACCAAATAAACTACACCCAAATCCTTGTCTCAGGGTCAACTTCTGAGGGAATTCAAACTAAGATACACTTACTGTTTGTAATTATTTTGCCTTTACTTCATCTTAGGATGCAACAGGTCTCAGCCTAATATCTTTATATCCCTTAGAAACTGTTCTTTGGATGTCTGGTAAAAGAGCTAGAGAAAGGAGGAAATGGGCAAGGGTCTGGCTCAGCCTAGCTTCTGCATCATTGGATGATATTTCTACATTTTTCTGGTCTGGGGAGTTCCTTTATTGTAGAATTAGACATAAATAAAATGTTACTCAGTTTTCTTACTATATACTATTTCCTACTATAGAGTTGGAGGACATTTATTCTACACTTTTTCCTATAACCTTTTCTTATTGTATTAGAAAGCTAAAGCTAAAAGGGTGCTGATGCAAAATACCAGAAATTGGTTGGTTTTTATAAAGGGTATTTATTTGGGGTAGAAGTCCACAGCTACCAGGCTGTAAAGCATAAGTTACTTCCCTCACCAAAGTCTATTGCTACGTGTTGGAGCATGATGGCTGCAGACGTCTGCAAGGGTTCAGGCTTCCTGGGTTCCTCTCTTCCCAGGGCTCCGTTTCTCTCTGGGCTTAGCTCTTCTGTTTCCTCCACAAGGTTAGCTGTAAACTATGATGCTCTCCAGGCTTTGCCTCTCTCTCCACAAGGCCAGCTGTGAACTGTCAGGCAAACCTCTCGTCTCTATCCAGGGGCCTTCTCTCCTTCCTCACGGCCAAGCTCCTCTGTGTGCTTACTTCCCTGGGCACCAGAATTAAAACTTCGCATCAGAACTTCAACTCAAAAAACTCCAACTCTGTCTTTTTCCACGTCTTTTATCTTTGAGACCCCACCCAACAAGGGGTGGGGCTCAACACCCTACTGATGTGGTCCAATCAAAGCCCTAATCATAATTTAATCATGCCCAGGGGAACAGATGAGTTTACAAACATAATCCAATGTCTATTTTTGGAATTCATAACTATATCAAACTGCCACACTTTAGTTAATTGAACTGAAGTCAGTTTTTAAAAATATTTATACATTAATGGATATTTTAGTTAGGATTTGAGAGGAGCTATTGTAGACACTTTTATTCATTCCCTTAACTAAGCAAAACATTTATTGAATACTAACCTGGTGCCAGTTTACCATGCTAGGAGCTAGGGATGTAACGAGTGACAGAACAGACATACTTCCTGCCCTTGTGGTGCTTATATGCTAGTGGGGTGTGCAACCTGATTAACCCAGAGTTTCGAAGTAAAAGAATGTGTTGGTGCCAGAAAAGAGCAAACCAAGCACCAGTCTTTTTGCACCAAAAGAAGGGGGAATATGAGAATTTAGTGGGTTCAAAATAAAATTAGTAAAATAAAACATTTGTCAAAGAGGGCATTGATTGTCTTGGAGCAAAAAAAGTCAGTTGAGCTCATGTAGGGCACTTGGGAGGAGGTAGCTATTACTGGGCTGAGAGGTACAGCACAGAAGTGGAATGTGAGCCATAACAAACACCTAACCTCAATCCTCCAGGATCTCTTTCTTTTCAGGCTACCCAAAAAGGAGATGACTTTGGTGGTCAACCTGGGTCAACATGTTGGAGATGGTGGCTTGACAGATAGAAAAATCCTGAGTCCCTGAAACATCAATTTGAGGAAAGTGGTCAAGGACAAACCCCCAACCAAGAACATCTGCATTGAACTGTTACATGATTGAGAAATTGAATTTTATTGGATTATGCTACTGTAATTTCTGGGTCTTCTGATGTAGCAGGTAGCAAGAGTTACCTTAACATATAAATAATGAGTAATTTAAAGTAGAAGTAGACTCAGTGATTATAGACGCTTTTTCAAAAATGTATTGCCAAAAAAGAGGTGTTTCGAGTATAGCAGGGAGCCATGTAAAATGATAATTTCCCGCCAAACTGAGAGGGATATGTCAGGTCAAAGAAAGGCTCAGACAGGTCCAGTTTGGCAAGCAAAAGAGGATTTAATAGGGGGCTTACGTGGGGAAGCTCTTCACATGGTGGTGGATCCAAGCCTGGTCGTGACCTAAATCCTCTCCGTGGCAGCGGGCAAACAGTGTGGCACTTCTGAGGTTTGAGCCACACTTGCCGCAAAGTAAGGGGATTCTTTTATACTACATGTGTACATGCAGATGAGTAAGGCATGTGAGGGGGAAGCATGATTAAAAAGTGCAGTGGTCGGAACAGACTAATCAACATTCACAGTGTTTCCCAGTAGGGCAGAAGTTACACTTTCACAGTAACTACGTAAAATGAGCATTTACAATGTTTGTCATTAAGGTTGAAGTTACATCTTTCTGTTGATATGAAGGTGGTTAAACAGCTCACAGATTATTCTTGGAATTTTCTGGGAGAGGAGTCTAAGCTTGCTTTATCAGTCACAAGTTCTTAAACAGTTATTTCCCAAGGCTTGCTGTATAACTATTAAGAAATGAAAAGCTGACTAAAAGGGGAAAGAACTGGAAGGGTTGTGGGGAAAATTGCAAAGCCATACATATATGCTACAGGAGGGATTTAGAGAATAGTCTGAAAGGAATGGAAAATAAAGGGATTTTTGTTTTTGAACAGGAAAATCTTGATCCTATTTGAAAGCTAAATCAGAGGATTGAGAGATTGGGCTAAAGATACAAGAACATGTAAGTGAAAAAGCAAAGGGATAGAGCAGGCAGTGAAGATGAGAAAGACAGAATTTCAGTAATAACTGGAGAAGTCAATCCTAAAGTGGACAAGGAGCACTTATTTCTTTGAAATAAAAGGCCAAGGTATAAAGAAATCCTACATAAGATAATGAAGAGGTAAAAGAAAGTATGCATCTGAGGGGTTTAATCACCCATGGCCTTTAGTTTATCTATGAAATAGGAAGCAAGATTGAAATGCAGGTGTGTAAGGACTTATTCATTATTACTATAAACCCACCACTCTTGAAAAAGCTAAGACCTTTATACTATTTTACATGTAACTATATGGTCACCCCCAGTCCATCTCCCTGCTTCTTTTCATTTTAGTAACTATTATCCCACATCTTATGTCCATTCTTCTCCTTCTCTTTTATATAGTTTTATTGTATCTATATGTATTCAGAAAAAGCTTATTTTTATCTGAGTTTTTAACTCCATAAAAGCGGTATCATGATATAGAACCCTTAGGACTTTCTTTTTTCACTTAATATTAGATTGCCAAGTTATTTGTTTTACTGTATGTCTATCTAGTTCATTTGTTTTGATTGCTGTATAATATCACTTGGTGTGAATATTTCTGCCTTCCTTTGTTGGTGAGCATAAGGGTTTTTTCCAGTTTTGTTCTATTTTGAGTAGTGGTGTTCTTCCATTTTACATGTTAAAACCTTTTCTGTAAATTCCTTTTATAATGAGAAAAAATAAAAATATTTCTTCCATGGTACTCAGGCAATAATTTTCTTCGATATATTCTTTATATAATCTGAATATGAAAACCTTAGTTTTACTTTTCTTAAAATTGAAAGAAAAAAGATATAACTCCATCAGCAGTTTTCAGCCCTTACTGGTAAAATAAGTGATTAAAGAGAGAATGAAGAATGAAGAGGCTATGGCAAAGAAATGTTTGAGAGATGAGAATGGCCTGCACTAAAACAGTGCTATATCATCATCCCAGCTCTAAGCAGCTGAGCCCTCTGGTGACAGACAACAGGAACACATGATGCATTAGAGGGAGGCAGAAAGAGAAAAAAAGAGCTAGAAGGAGGCATTCAGAAGGTAACTCTTAGGTAGTATATAATACTAGGCTAAAATTCAGTTTTACAAGAAAAGGCTCATAAGTATCATCATTAATATCAAGGGCCTGGTGTAATGGTCTGTTCTCCTTTACTAGGCACTGCCCTTGCACTCAGGGGATTCTTGCTGCCCCATTACAGAATGTAGCAGAACTCCCCAGGATGGGAATTTAATATTCTTTCTGTTATTGTGTGGATCTCCACCCACCAAGACAATGCCCCATGAACACTAGAACACATTCATATGCCCTAGAGGCATACCGCAGGTGAACCCCTTCCCACACATTCTCCTATCACTGACACCCTGCATCAGTGACCCTCCTCTGCCACTGTTGTGACCCTTCTGTGATCCAAAACCCCTCCAAAAATGAAGCCAACAAAATAACCAAATAAAATTAATAAGAAAATAAAATAATTTAAAAAATAACCAATAAAATAAAAAAATTTAAAGAAATTTGAAATTATAAATTTTTTAAAGACATTGTGTCTTTCAAAACTGTAAGATCTGTTGTCTTGTATGTATAGTGACATTTTCTTCCATATATTCCCCCAGTGTTTTATTTTTTTTTCATTTTATCTTCAAAGAAGCTTTAGGGTACAAAGAAGTCACATAGAGAATATAGGGGATTCCCATATACTCAATGCCCTCCCCATTTTCTCCTTAATATCATTTTCTCCTTAATATCATTTTCCATGTGGATGGTACATTTGTTACAATTGATGTACAAATATTTAAGCATTGTTACTAACCATGGTCAATGGTTTACATTATGTTTTACATGCTGCCTAAGAGTTAACTCCTGAAAGCTTCCTTGTTGCTCAAATGTGGCCTATCTCTAAGCCAAACTCAGCATATAAATGCACTACCTTCCCCCTGATGTGGGACATGTCTCCCATGGATGAGCCTCCTTGGCATCAAGGGATTATTACCAAGTGCCAACTAACAAAGTATCTGGAAAAAGACCTAGACCAAAAGGGAGAATTGGTAAATACAAATGAGTTTTTATGGCTAAGAGATTTCAAAGTGAGTCGGGAGGTCATTCCAGAGGTTATGCTTATGCAAGTCTCATCAGGATTTCATTGACTGCCACAGTAAGCAATGCCTCAAGTAGTGGGGCTCCTGAGGGCTCTAGAGACATCCAGAAACTATAAGCAGGGCAGACTGCTCAGGAATTTGGTATCCTTTCAGTAGACCTTACTTTGGAATTTATGCTCCCCAGTGTAACAGAGTTAGACTCATTATAGGTTCTCTACACATGGCTTTTCTGCCCCTTTTATTTGAACCTATAATTAGCACTATACTTTATAAATATTAGTCCTGGAGACTTAAATCTTTGGTCCGTCCATGTGCCAGTTGAGCCCTGAATTTCAGCAGAGTTGCAACACCTACTTTCCAGTTCATTGGACTCACCCAGGACAACTAACAACAAGATGATGTGGACAATGCCCATCCCAAGGAACAGAGAGTGTCTGCAACTGCAAGCAAGATAGTCTCATCCATCTGCCCCATGGGATCTAAGCTCCCTCTCAGTTAGAAGCAGAGTGGGCATCTCTATCCCAAAATCCTAAGGATTGGGGAATGAACAATGGACTAAAGTAGACTTATTATTATTCTGCTATTGACTTATTATTATTCTAGCAACAGAAGATCTCTTATCATTGATATAAAAGCAGTGGCTGCCAGAGGTTCTGAGGGATGGGAGACGAAAAAATAGGTGAAATATGGGGACATTGGAGTTGTCCTGCATGACATTGCAGTGACAAATATAGGCCATTGTTTATTTTCTCATAACCTGCAGGGTTGTGTGGGACAGAGTGTAAACTTTAGTGTGAACTGTAGTCCATGGTTGGTAGCAATGCTTCAATGTGTGTTCATTAATTGTCACAAATGTACCACACTAATGAGGGATGTTGTTGCTGTGGGAAGGTGTGGGAGGGGGAGGGAGTGGGACATATGGGAATCCTTTATATTTTTTATGTAACATTTATGTAATTTAAACTCCTTTAAAAATAAAAGAAAATTAATTTAAAAAGTAAATTAAATAAAAAAAAAAGAGCTAGAAAACATGAAAGGTCCAATAAATCAGTGCTTGGATGTTAGTTAAAAGTCAATAAAGGAAAACCTGATGTTTGCAGAAATACTGCACAGTTCAATTCCCCCTAGCTGGTAATAACCCACGCTAGAGGCACAAAGAGGGAGAGGTGGGTAGGTGGCGATATTTTACATAATCCAAAAAATATGCTTTATAATTTGGACAGAGGGCTGCCTAGGCAGCCCTTTCTTTTTAGTTACTGAAACTGTTTATTTAGTCAGGGATTTGGAAACAGCTTCAGCAATTCCACATGGGGGAAAACAAGTTATCAGTTCTCAGAGCTAATTTAGTGGCAGTTTGCAGGAGTGGCAGGCCAAGAATCATTCCTGGGGGATTCATTAAAATCCTGTTTCCTGGAGGAGGATTTTCAAGGGAGGTCATTTTGACTGAGGAGAAAAGACCATGAAGACTCCCCCAGGACAGGTCCCTGGCTTATTGTTGCCCCAGGGACAATGAGACTGGGCACTGTAAGGTCTCCTTTGGGCATCTCCTTGCATTCCCTCTCTCCTAAATTCCTCCTGTACTCAACTTTAATCATGGATCCCAACAGGAAAGGAATGCATGAAAATCTAAGTACCTGGACTCAAGAACTCAGCCAGAAACACTCCAAGACTGTGAAAGATTTCTCTCAAGTAGAGTGAATGAGAGAAGTTAGGAGAGATTCAGCTCCCTGCTTCCCCAGGATCCTTCCTAGGTTCTCAGCTGCCTGTCCCGTCCATCTTCATCCCCAGAGAAGACTTGCAATGCCAGTAGAATAGAGGGGTCTTTGACTTCTGATCTCAGACACAGCAATGCCCACATGTACATTCCACCCTGGCAGGGGAACTGCCACCTCTTCCTCCATCTTCTTGAACATCTTCACCTATCAAATGAATCAATCATAGGGGCAGAAAGAGTGATCTGGTATCTGTGTCCTGCTGCATCTGAGGTAAGGGCTCTATCTCTGTTTCAAGGAAATATATAGAGTCTGGAAGGGTTGAGAAACAGTGTCAAGACTTTACACTGTTCTGTCTTTCAGATTCTCTAGCACCTCAGGCTGCATAGCTCACTCACTTCCTTCTATACTCTAGGCACCTTTGCACATGGAGTCAGTGTGGACCCAAAAGCATTCTGTGCTCCTGGCCAGACATAGGTTTCTATAGTTCCTGATGGTGGCCTCCTAGTAATAGTCTGAGTACTTAACATTGGTACACCTGGATTATCTTGGTTAACAATAGTCTGATGTATCTGATGTGTACCCCAAAGAGGACCATTTAGAAGCAGCTGAAGTGCCTCTCCCTGGATGCCTCTTTGGCACTAAAGGCTATAGCCATAGAAAAAGTCAATTAAAATCAATGAAAATTTAAATATAGTGAATAATGATACAGAAAAATAACTTACAAAAATATGCTTCCAAATTTTTAGATTTATGTTGTTAATTCATTCTTTCTAACCATTTCCCATAACGTCCCTCTGTTAATCTCAGTCTCTGCTGGCTTCTATTGGTTGACTGTCCCCTTGAGCCATGAGCAGCTTTCCAGAAAGGAGACTTCCTCTGTGACTCTGAGAATAAGAAATGTAGGTTGGGTGTGTGTTCTCTGGCCCTTCTCTTCAGATGGCCCTATAGGATAGGGATAGGGAAGCAGGAAAGGAGAAAAAGCAGAGATCTTGAATGAGAGGGAAAAAGGTTGTTAGGTAGGACCTTGAGTCCTGATTTTACTTCCTTACCCAAGCACTGCATTCCCTGTTCTTTGAGATCCTGCGCAAACTCCCAGTACAGAAATCTGGAGAAATGTTCCCTGTTAATTATTTTCCTCACTTCCTTCATCCATCCATTTGTTTTTCTTATTCAACAAAAACAAAAGTATTTCAGGCCTAATATTAACCAGGTACTGTACTAGGAACTGTCTTTGAATTTATCTTTTTACTGTTGCTAATAGGCAAAGAAGGCCTGCCAGTCAATATTTCTTAGTTTAAGCTTCTAGTTTTGGTTTTGTGAGATAAGAAAAAGCTCTTAGACCCCAAAGAATGATGAGATGTAGCATTTTTTTTCTGATTGGCTTCCTGCCTATATGTTATTTTGACTAAAGTGCAGTAAGAAGAGTCTTGCACTACATTCAGGTGTCCTACCATTCACACATGCTATGCCCTCTTTCAGTTAGTACCATCCTGATCTTTCTTCAAATAACTACCTCCTATTCATCCTCAGTCTGTTGGTGATATGTCAATGCCCTGGGTAATCCTTGCCTGAAACCTCACTTATATTGACTCACAATATGTTATATTTTCCTGCATATAGCAATCATCATCACTGGATGTTTGTGAGATGAATTTTTTACACCTATGCAGTATTCTTAGCATCAAGCATAGGGCAAGACACATTGTAGGTCCTTAGTAAATGTTTATTGAATGAATGAAAGGGAAACTAGAACACATGAGCCTTCTAACTTCAGGATTTTATGACCCTGCCACTTAGAGCTCCCAATTCTGAGTTAACCGGGATGGGATGGTGACTTCAACAGAAGATAGTAGGAGTAGGTGCAAGTGATAAAAGGGAAAAGGAAGAATTTGGTTGTGAATTCATTTCTTCTTTTTTAGCGTAACTGTCAACCCCTCCCCATCCAATTGTAAAAGATCTGCATTCAAAAAGAGTGAGCTAAGTAAATTCTGTCCTATGCATCCTAAAACTCCTCTTCCTCCCCACTTCAACCCCTTCTCCCAGTTACTACCTCAGGGCTTCCGGCTTCAGGGGGAACAGCATCCTTCCTGTATTGCTTACATTTGTAAGGTAGAGGAATCTCCATCCCATACTCAAAGTCATGCTGTGATTCCTCGGTGACAGTGTGGTTTTGGGTCCTTTCTACCAGGTTTTTTGTAGCTCATACCTTTTACGGTATGTCTTAAATACAAATGCCTTGCAAGTAATGATGGACATCAAATCTAGATGAGAACAAATCAAAGAGCTTTATTTATATAAAACTTTAAAAACTTAATTTGAATTCAAAGTATAAAGCATGTTAAAGTATATTTTACACTGGGTTTTAAACCAATGCCCAGTATATTTCTTTACAATGAATAGAGGGATGCTTTTATATATCTACAAAGATGTTTTCTTGGGCTTATTTTCTTGGATACTATATTTAAAGAGATTTCTAAATGATTAGCACTTCCCATCATAACTCTTCCCCACATAGCTGGTTCTTTATTATAATTCATTAAAAAGGTTAAAAAATTCAGAAATCAGAGGGCAAACTTAGCTACAAAGAGGAAAGAATATCCTCCAATAGGTTCCTATTGACCACTTAGAGTGACCTGCAACAATTCAAAGTAGGAGTGAGCCCCATAGCAAGGCTTTCAATGAGAATTCATCTAGTTCTAGGTAACTAAAGGAACCAACAGAATGGAGCCCTGGAACTCTACCCTGGGAAGTGGCTTCCTCTTGATGGGGATTATGAATGACAGTGGGTCTCCTGAGCTGCTCTGCTCCACAATCACAGTCTTGTACATGCTGGCTTTGACCAGCAATGGCCTGCTGCTCCTGGTCATCACAATGGATGCCCAGCTCCACGTGCCCATGTATCTCCTGCTCGGGCAGCTCTCGCTCATGGATCTTCTCTTCACCACGGTCGTCACTCCCAAGGCCCTTGTGGATTTTCTGAGCAGACAAAATGCTATCTCGTTTGGAGGCTGTGCCCTGCAGATGTTCCTGGCATTGCTGATGGGCAGTGCAGAGGACCTCCTCCTGGCATTCATGGCCTATGACAGGTACGTGGCCATTTGCCATCCTCTGAACTACATGGTCCTCATGAGGCCAAGAGTCTGCTTGCTCATGGTGGCCACATCCTGGACCCTGTCTTCACTAAGTTCTCTAGGGCATACCTTGTATACTATGCACTTTCCTTTCTGCAAAGACCAGAAGATCAGGCACCTGCTCTGTGAGATCCCATCCTTGCTGAAGTTGGCTTGTGCAGACACCTCAAGATACGAGCTCATGGTGTATGTGACAGGAGTGACGTTCCTCTTGCTCCCTCTTTCTGCCATCATTGCCTCCTACTCATTGATCCTCTTTGCTGTGCTCCACATGCCCTCAACTGAGGGAAGGAAGAAAGCCCTGGTCATATGCTCATCGCACCTGATTGTGGTCGGGATGTTCTATGGAGCTGCCACATTCATGTATGTCTTGCCCAGTTCCTTCCACAGTCCCAAACAGGACAACACCATCTCTGTTTTTTACATGATTGTCACCCCAGCCTTGAACCCCCTCATCTACAGCCTGAGGAACAAGGAGGTCATGGGGGCCATGAGGAGGGTCCTGGGAAGATACATGTTGATGACCCACTCTGCCCCCTAAACAAGCTCACAGCTTCTGCTCATCATTCCTTCTCCAAATCAAGGGATTTCTTCTATGAATCCTGTACTCACAGTAATGCTATATAGTAGTGTGAAAGAATTATAAATGTAGTAGATCAAATGTTATATTCCACCAATCTTTTATATGATATCTGTCAGGAATGATACACACACTTTATAAAATGTCCTTATATTTTCTCCTGTGTAGCTGGTGAGTATAAAGTCTTTAAATTGCACTCCTTTGGACCATATCAACCTGTGCTTGGAAGCCCATGTTGTGAAAGGAACTAGAAAAAGAAAAGCATTGACGGCATGTCTTAGACTCACTCTGTGTTAGGGCATCATCCTGACTCAGTTACCCAGTAGAAATGGTGGGAGACTAAGTTTCAAATTCAACATCATTCAGCAGTGTGAAACAATCCAAGTTTTGGAGTGACCAAACTCCAGTAGCCTGTTATCATCAGAGGAATACTTCTCCCCTGTGAACTGGATTTTTAGAATAATAGTAGAGGGATGGAGGTTCAGAAGATGTCCTGGACTTCCTGTTTATTAGGCAAAGGGTTGCTTGAGAAACTGGTTGGAAAGAATTATGGAGAGGAGCCCGCACTTGTACTCCCCAGACTGGAGGAGCAGTTTACATTGATGACATAGACAATGACAAACACCTACATCAAGACAATGAAAGAGGCTCAAAGAGAGGGAGCCTGGCATTTGTACTTGGAAACTTTCAGAGTCTTTTGGAAGTGTATATTTTTACACTGCATACAATAAAAATAAAAATAGAGAAATGAATAAAGTAGAATGTAAAAGTATACACATTTGAAAAGAAGAGTAGAGGTACAATTTCAGTGAGAGAAATTAGTTGTGTTTATTGCTTGAATAAAATGAATGTGACCTTACCTACATACAGATTTGTTCTGAAAAGTCAAAACAATCGCCAAGAGCTCATATCCTTGAGTTGAGTATCATATTCTAGCTAGCTTTATTTCTATCACTCAATTTATCATTGTGGGGAAATTTGTAACAAAAGCTGGGAGTTTTAACCCATTGATGCTTCAAAATACCTTGGCTCATGTAGGTGGCATTATTTTTGAGGAAAATGCTTTGTGAAAATTCAGAATTACTTTTTTCTTTATAGAAATAATTAAATTGTTTAGTTTATAAAGCTAAACTAAACTCATGATAAAAACCGAGAAAATTAAAAAATTTAGTTTGAAGAAAAAATCACTTAAACAGTTTTCTTCTCATCCCTTTGTTATACATGTATGTATTTTACTGAATTCTTATGTACGTGTTGATTAAAATCCCACTTTTTTTTTGTCATTTAAGTTTTGGAGAGCCTCCTTCTTTATTATGCAGGGACTTTAAAGAGATTACAGAGTAGTGGTAGGGCTTGAGGCCAGAGTGCCTGACTTTGAATTCCTGCTTTGCCCTTTATCATGTGTGTATCTTCTATAGTAAATTAAATTTTGTGCCTCAGTTTGCTCATCTTCAAATTGGTGGTAATAATAGAACCGATCTCATGTTATTTGTGAAGATTGACTAGGACAATAACTGGTGGGCACTTAGACCAGAGCCTGGCAGAGAGAACTTAAAACATGTTGGTTATTATATGAATAAATATCCTTGAGAACCTTAATTTTAAATGGCTACATAATATTCTATCATATGAGTCCTCTGTAATATTTTTAGGCACTTGCTTGCATTTATGTCCCATGTGAGGCTCTGATTTTGTTTGATGTCAAATTTCTAGAAATGGAGTTACTGGGATACAGGGCAAGAATCTATATTAAATTCTTGCTACAAAGAACCAAATTGCTTTCCAGAAGGTTAGAAACTCTTGCATTCTGGCTAGCATTATGTAGGAATGCATGCATTCTAATCCCTTTCTTGTGCTGTCTATCTGCTAAATTAAAACTATATCAATGAAATGTAACAGATGTTTTAATTTACATCAGTTTTTATCATAATGATTTTGTATAGCTCTTTCTAGACTAAGGTCACAAATAATTTGTCAGATATATATGTGGCAATATTTTTTCTAGTTTATTAATTTTAGCTGTGTGGTATGAATAGTTGGATTGGGTAATGTTGCAATATTGATGTAGTTACAAATACCAATGTTTTGCTTTGTATTTTTTCTTTTCTTTTTTTTCTCAATTGAATTCGTTATTAATAAGTCTCTGTAAAATTGATTTGTAGAAAAAAATAGGGTGGGTTGGGGGAAATACACCCAATGTGAGATATGGACTATAGTTAGTAATTATATTTTCATGAGGTTCTTGCCTAGTTTGTAATAAATGTATCACCACAAAGCAAATAGTTGGTGGAGGCTGATCTATGGGATACCTGTATGATATTATGTATGTTTATTTTGTTAGTTCCCAACATTTACATAATCTTTCTGTATGATCAGGTATGAATTCTATACTTCAATAAAAAATATATTTACAAACAGATGGTGTTGATAGTCACACATGAAAGTGTTAGATTTCCCTATTTCCCTATTTCTCTATTCAGTTCTTCCATTTGTTCCTCTTCAAAGTTGGGGGCTTTGAAGATACATCAAGATGGA
>JAQZBX010037780.1:10813-23758 GCA_029593785.1 Cabassous unicinctus | reverse complement strand
AGAAAAGTAAAATCATCAATGTGTACTAAGAAGAGATAAAAATTTACTAAATGAAATAAATATATTTTATAAAATATATTTTTAATTTTTAATTAGTTAGTAATACACTTGTATCATCTAGCTTTTCCTCCAAAACAAGAGTTAGTGGTTGAAAACAGCAACCTTTATTTAGTTCCCTAATGCCCTTGGCCTCTCTCTCCAAGCAGAATCTTATCTTGTCGATGTGGTTTTGGTTTCTCAGAGCAAAGTGATCTTAGAGTAGTTACACATCTTACACCATGACTGACTTTCCAGAGGCAAGAAGCAGGAGCTGCTGGGCCAAAGGAGCGCTTCATCTAAAGCTGGTAATCTGTCAGAGAACTTTAAGACCTACCCAAATTCAAGAAGTTGGAGAAGAACTCTGCTTTTTCATGTGCAAATGACAGGGTCACACTGCAAAGAGCATGCAGGATAGAACACTGTAGCTAACTTTGGAAAATACAACTTGCCATAATCAGCACCCTTTTACCAATGATGCACCTGAGTCTCAGAGAGAGAACAATATGTCGTATCTAGTGCTTGGCAGAGTTAAGATTCAAATCCAGGGCCACAGGGTTCTAAGACCCAAAGTCTTGGTGCAATGCAATCAGGGAAAAAAAAATAGAAGTTGTTATTTTAATCCTAAGTAGAAGATCTTATCTTGAACCTTGATAATGTGGAATGATTAAACAGTCTGTCTTGTAAAAATAGACAAAAAGCAAGGACATATATAGGTTATTGGCCTTAGTCTATTAACATATAGGCAAATGTATATGATATGTTAACAAGGTAGTGATCCAGGTGCCTTAATTAACCACTAATTCACACACACATACACTCATACATGCACAGAAAAATGCTTTGATAAAATAGAAAATAATATTAAATATTTTGCATATTTTGGAAGACAGACTGGCCATTTTTATTAACAACCAAATATGTTTTACATTGAATAATCTTGCTGTTCATTAAATATAAATTCAATTACTAAACTGTATCCATTGGTTTCCATTTGACATCAACAATTAGAGTCCTCCAAGCTTGATTTGAGTGTTCTGTTTTGATAACACTAGAAACAATATTTAGAATACTTTGCAATTATGAAAATCATTATCTATGCACTTCAATAGTAATGATAATCATGATGATTATTATGATACTAGATGAGATAAAACATTAGGAATATTTATATAAAGCTAAGAATACAAAATAAAAAAGTAAATATGTCATGTGTAAGACTCAAATGTCCAACAGCTTGCATTTATATATGCTGTTATTTCAGACAGTTAACCAAAAAAGCAGGTATATTGTAAATAAGGATTGAAGTCATGACAAATTACTAGCTCTGTATGGTGCATTAACATAAGAAGATCATAGTGGTTTTATTTATCAAAAGTGTTTGATAAATGTTTCTGCTTGTTTTTTGTTTATGAAAAAGTTTAGTGAAAAACTATGTTATTAAACAAAAATTAGAGAAAAACAAATATGTTCAAAGGATTTATATGTCTTCGTTTTGACTCCTATCATGTGTGAGCGACAAAGGAATTTCCGTGTTTTTCTTTTTCCATTTATGCTTAATAAGAATTGATTGTGTCTATTCCAGCTTTATGCCATCACTCTATTGCAGAAGCTGTGGAGACATTTCTTGATAAGTCCTATTTGCAGCCACTTATAGCCTTCAAAAAACCATTGGCTTGAAATTCATCATCATTTTTCTCCATGTTCTTAAATGAGGATTTTCATAGAAAATTTGGTGAAATTCCATCCTCCAATTTTTGAGCTACTGAAGCAATAAAATCATATATTTTTCACCTGGGTGTTGTTTCAGGTATAATGTGGAGTATTTTTCAGGTGAAGGTCATTGTAGAAAACTCCTGTGTGAGTGTAGTTCCAAGACTGGAAATATTTTTATTTTGCAATTTTATATATAAAACCCTCACTATACACCTTGGATTTGAAAGTCAAAAACAACCAATCAAACAAGCAAAAAACCAACAATTTGTTTATTTTAATTTACATGATACTAATTAACATGCAGATTTATTAAAGTTTCATTCCCTGTTTATTTTCTAGCTCTCATTGTTTTGATATATCCCCATCTCTTTGATTTGAGATACTGTCATCTCTTTGCTTACGCTACATGAAATTCAGTTAGGAATTGATATTATTTTGTTCCCCATCATAATCTAAAATACATCTTTTAAACTATTTTAAGCTATCCTTTAAACTATTTTAAAGGCATAGTTTGCATTAAAAATAAATGTATTTGCATAGTTTTTTGTAAATTAGGTCATATGAGTGAGTCCATTGTAATAAAAAGATCAGGGAACTGGACCAAGATTTCAAGTCTAGTTCTATTAGTCAGGCAATTCAGATCTGAAAGAAAACAAAAAACTTAAAGGAATACATACTTATTATTTTAATATGAAAAAAAGTTAATAATTATTAAATAAAGTTAGGGAAATGATAAAATGAAAATGAAATTAAAAAATAAAAATCACCTCAAATTCCAATATCCAATACATAATAATATAAATATTGCACAGTATTTCCTTCTAGTACTTTAATATATACATATCTACATTTTTGTATATGTGAGTGTGTATAGTAATTTTTAAATATTTTGTATGAACAATTTAGTTTTCTACACTTGTCATGCTATTTATTTCTCTTTGTAATATTCCTACTACAGTGCAAGTTTTGCTATAATCACTTATATTTATGGTCCTTTATAAATACTCAATGAATAAAAGGAATAATTAAGAAATAATTAAGAAATAATAAATAATATATTATTCAATCCACTTTAAATAATTATTATTCTGTATTATAGAGCAATTTTAATTGGTCCTTTCAAAATTATTGGAATATTGCTACTGTCAGTATTACTGCATTGAATAAATGTGTGCTTAAATGATTTACTTTTTTGGAATTGTTTTCCTTAGGATAGCAAGTCTGTTAGCAACTCTGTACACATCTGGAAAGGAATCGTTTGGTCAAGATGATTTCTAAAATCACCTGTAGCCCTTACATCTCAATTATTGTTTCCTAACAGGTAGTGGGGATGAGGTGGAAGTTGAAAAGTTAAAAAAAAAAAAGGGAGTTAAAAAATTTCATGCTTCAAGGAACATGGGTATTTTTTCATTATGCATGCTTTTAAAAACAGGAGTAAGCATTTCAAGATGATAGAGAGAATCATGGGAAGATATAGCAATTTTGATGATGTCCGAAAGATTTGCAACATTCAGCTATATTAGCAAATTCATGTAGAGTTTATCATTTATATCTCAATCTTAAGCACCTGAATTAGGTGATCTGGAAATCTAGCCTGAAATAGGGCCCAAGACTCCAAGTCAGAAATTTCTTGAAATTTTTCTCTCGCTCTTTTTTTTATTCTCAAAAATAGTAAATATTGGGATTCTTGCCCCATCTTTGTCTTAGTCCATTGATAGCATTGGTGAATTTTGACAGCTTATCTATTTGATGCCAAAGGGAACATTGATTCAGCATTCATCATTTTCCAAGTTTTCTCTCTTCATCTACATGTTATTCAATGTTTACTCAAAAGGCTTTTGACACAAATAGTTTTTACACAAACAGTTGTGGGTGTGTTTTTGTCTTTCTCCCTCCCTCTCAGTGCCTGTGACTTCTGCCAATTAACCAATTGATGAATTTAAATTTCTCCAACAAAACTCAGCATTATCAGGAGGATGAATCTAGGCTTTATATCTTGTGAAACTGTCCTAAGATGCTATGTAAACACTAAACAATAAATTTAAAATATTATTGAGGTGGATAGAAAGACTTCAGTTGCCATTTAGCTGTTGTAATTACATTCAAGAGCTATGGATCTCTATTTTTGGGCAATAAAAGACTAAAAATTTTTATATCCCATTCTTGTGTTACACATGGTGATAGTAAAAAAAGAACAGTTTACAGAAATGATAAATTATTTATCCAACATTAGTGTAACAATGAATGATTCCCTTCTGCACCTTTGCTGATATGATAGTACCTTAGTTTACGAATGAGCTGTACTTTTAGACGTATAAAACGTCTCTGCTTGGTTCATTTTACTGGTGTAATTTATTTTTCATAATTACATGCATTAAGCAATGAAATTATGTGCCTAGAAATCTTTGTCACTAAAAGGATTACTTAATACTCAGATGGTTATAAAGCTTGCAAGTTTGCAGATCTGTTCTTTGGTTTTATTTTGTTAGCTTTTGTTGTTTTGTGTCTGGGTAGGAAAAAGGTAACTTTAGCCTTGTGACAGAAGTAAACCACTCTCAAATCAACTCTTCCCACATTTCTTCAACTTGTACAAAAGTGTGTGTGTGTGAAAAAGAGAGAGAGAGAGAGAGATATCAAGGATCAATTTCCAAATGGTCAGTAGCCATATATTGCTATCACTTAGCAATGTTTCTCTCTAAAGTGTATAGTATTCAATATTAGCATTTCATGTGCCACTGCATTTTTGCTACACTAGTGAAATTACTTTTACATTTGCTTATTGGAACAACAGTGATTACACTTGGTCATAAACCTCAACTTATTTGGACTGTGAGAATTCAAGGGCAAGAAATAAATTGGGCAGTCAGTATATTCTGCCTGGTTTTAGATATTTTTGTTTTGGAAGTTGCAATGTTGATAGACCTTAACAAGATAAAGCAATAAAATATATCATTGGTAGAATAGGAGATGTCCAGAGGAAGTGGCAAATAACATTTTTAAAAAACTTGTTAAGGAAAACTTATGACTCAGTAGAATTCATTGTTCCAATCAGTCTAAGGTTTATTAATATTTCCAATACATCTATAATACTCAGGTGATATTTGGAGAATTCTATGAGATTTTTTTTTAATTGCTAAGGATTCGCTAGAGTAAATCCACTGTTAAAGCACTCTGATGTTTTAAAAAAAGACAACCAGAAGTTTCAATTCTTTTGACTATTTTGTAAAAACAAGCTTGTGAATAGATACTGATTCAGTTATTCAGTCACTTTGGTTCCTAGTTTATTGCTTCATTTATTCATTATCAAGCATACCCACATTATCTCATTGGAGTATTGTTTGACAAATGCAATTAATAATTGTAATTAATCTGTGAATTAAATGGGAGTGAAAAAGAGAGGATTTGAAACAAAAAAGATAAGTCAAGGAAATGGGAGAAAGAGAAGAGAGTCGGGAGGATGTCAATGGATGGAAATAAATGAGAAGAAGAAAAAATGACCGCTTGACTTGACCTGATGACTCTTTTCTTTTAAGCATTATGTGTCTAAAGTGCTATGGTCAGAAAATAATCTCTTTTAAAAAAACACTTCCCATTTGTTTTAGTTTGCTAAAAGCTGCATGGCAATATAAAAGAAATGGGCTGGGTTTTACAATAGGGATTTATTAACTTGTAAGATTACAGTTCTGAGGCTTAGAAAAATGTCCAAATCAAGGCGTCAGGTCAAGTTTTCAGTTTCTGGCTGCTCCTTCTGTGGCTTTCTGTCTCCCAGGGTCCGTTGATTTCAGCTTCTTCCTCTCGTGGCTTTCTCCCTCAGCTTCTGTGGGTTCATCTCTGAGCTCCTGGTTCTTTTCTCTCTGTCTCCTGTGGAGAATTTGTCTCTTCTGCATTCATCCTGTTTATAAAGGACTCCAGTAAGAGGATTAAGACCTACCCTGGGCTATGCCTTAAAGAGATAATCTAATCAAATGGCTCTTAATTGAATCTAATCAAATGGTCCTGTCTATAATAGGTTCACACCCACAGGAATAGATTAATTTAAGAAAATAATTTTCTGGGGGCCACAAAAGCCTCAAATTATCACACTATTGATCTTTATTAACCCATCACCCAGTGATGTGAGTTGACCTTACATTTGCTGTCCTTGTAAAATACACTTTAAATTTTGGCAGCTTCAAACTCTTTCTGGAGTTAAGTTGGGTAAAAATATAAACTCTTTTTCAAGTTGTAATTTCCATGTCTGTGCATTTTGCAGTAATTTCCCCAGGTAATTAGCAATTGGAATGTCACAAAGTTGGCATAATATCCCCCCACGACCCTCTAGAATATATTTAAATTCAGGATGGTACTCTATTACAAAGCTACACTGATAATATTAAGACCAGTTAATTCATGGCTAGTGTTTGACACCAAAGTGTCCCTTTCTTTTATACTCTCATTTCTGTGTGTGTTTGTGTGAGTGTGTGTGGCTTTTGATAGCTGAATTCTTTCTTTGCATTTATACTGTTTTGGTTACAGCATAATTTTCTTGTGCTCTTGCTATATCTTTTATTTTCATATTACTGAGACTAGTCACTGAAATACCTTTGAAAATGTTGACTTTCCTTTAGTCAAATTCTTCAAGAAAGGAGAACTTAATTTTGTTGGTTATAACTATATTTTCCACATTGTTCTCTGGATTTCTCCTATTCTATTCCTTTGCCACTCGTTTTATACAAATGATTCTCAAAGTTTTTAAATTCATTACATGGACACTTAAATTTTTGTGGCAAGCTGGCAAAGATTAAATTGCATATGTATAATCACACTAGCCATTTGGTATCTCTTCATCAGTGTGTCTTTAATTAGAATTTAGTTCTCAACAACCTTGATTTACTACCTCATAGTCAAGGTTTTCTCACATTGTAAAAATATACATTTTTTTCTTTAAACTCTTTTGTATTGACTTACCTCTTATATGACCATTTTATCTTAATAATCCATCCAATTAAGATTAGCATAACAATAAATGTTCTAATTCATAATAAAAAAATTATAAGTTAAATATATTTTAACTGTATTCATGTGAAGGATTTTCTCTAAACAATCTTCAAATTCTTCCTCCTGTAGTATTTTCTGGAATGCATGATCAGAGATTTCCTTTAGGTTGCTAACTGTCAAATTACAATACTTTTCCTTTTATCATGTAACTAAAAATAATATTGTGATAGTAATTCTTAATGTAGCTACATGATACAATACAGTAGCATGAATTTCATTAGTTTAGTTTTCTGCAGGGCTCATGTGCTATACTACACTAGGGAAGATATAGAGGCAATCCTCTAAAACAAAAATAAAAAATGAAATGTAGACAGTTTTTCCAGAATTGCTCTCACTTATTATGCACATATCATTGTCCCTCTAAGAAGCATGGAATTAAATGGTTTCCATGATTACTTTAAAAAATCTCTATCATTGTCTTACAGTAACCATCATAAATACCAATAAAGCTTCCAAATATTCATTGGTCAGTTTACTAATGCCCCAGTTAAATTAAAATGTAAGTACAGCAACAGAGCAGAATGGCCTTGCTTTTTATACCATTTTTATCATCATTCACATCTCTCACTGGATTAGGGGAATAAAAATTGTTGAGTTCTAGAATGGTGAGCATCCTCAAAGGACACTTAGTAAGTGTAATTTCCCTTGGTCTTTGATAAGTTTGTATTTAGCCTCTTGAAATATTTCTACAAATCCCCTGGGTCCTGTTCTAAAGAGTTTTCCAGACTTAATGAGGGAGGGGCGATGTTTTCTTTAAGGATTCTTATAACTACATATGTACAGTTTTCCCTCTTCCTTCTCAAATAGAAACTAGCTATTATGATTGCATGTTAAATTGTTATTTTATCAAATCTTCAATTCAATTCCACTTTATATCTCTTCTTTGGTCAGTAAAATTATTGCTTAAGACACCATTTAGACCTGGAAATGTATTTCAAAAGACTTAAAAGTGAATAATTCAGAGCATTATTTTGGTTATGGAGGAGATAGGTAGTCAGCTTTGTAAATTTGCACATCATATTCCTAAATGTATGCATATATGTTATTTTATTTGTAGAACTCTAGTCTTTTGGTATTAAAAGTATAAAGTAAGTCTATTTGCAATATTTTAAATTTATTTCCCAAGATAAAAGAGTTGATCATATCTTTAAAATGTCTGAAAAAATACCAACTTGCAAAACAATGCATTTTAAAAAGTATTTATAAAGTATTTTATCTTAAGAAACTATTAATCATCACGACATTCACTTCCTTCTTTCCAAATAACCATTGCTTCCAATCTTCTATAAAAATATTCCAATAATTTCTTCTATTCTTTCACTGGCTTAAATTTAATTTCTGTTTCCTTCTACATTCTTTCAATCAAACTTTCTATTCCTAAACCCTTGGGAACAGGTTTTCTTCCATTTTGGTTTTTATAATATAATTTGTAGGAAACTTTTGAGTGTCCTGAAATGTAACAGGTATTTTAGAGCTGTAGCTCCAAATATTCAGTTAGATTTAACCCATATAAATACAGAATCATAATATTGCTATTTAGAATATTTTCTCTACAACGATGATATGCTAGAGTGAAACTCAATTAAAAAGGATTGGGGGGTGAAAAGTCTGCCTTGAATGAGACCATCACAATTAGGTACATTAATCCATGTTTTGTGTTAAATTGTTTTCTAATTGAGTTCTAGAATGCTCAATTTTTAAAGAAAATTATCTAAATCCAAGTAACAAGGACATTACTCAGAAGTAAATGTAAAATACTTTCTTTTGGCAGGAATTCAGGAAATAGATGCCAGTATTTCTTAACCTTAATTGTAATGAAAGAAGTAAGTAATAGCTTACAAAAAATTTAACAGAAGGCATAATATATTGTATGCATCAAATCCTTATGGCATAATTTACAATTATTTGTTAGAATCATAAACATTGAAGATCAGACCTTTAGACTACAAGATATTATTGGTGAGATCGTTGTAAGACTTTTATGACAGAAATCCTCCATTATAAAGTGGTATATTGTGCTAAAAAATTGAAAAGATGCTCCTGTAAGATATGAATAAATGCTGACAGAAAATGGTACTTAAACATTAAGAATTTTGTATATTTTGTTACGAAAGTTAGTCACTCACATGGTATGTCTGGAAAACACAGAAAAGTAGAAAAATGAAAATGAAATCATAATCCTACTTTCCAAAATGGTAACCACTGATAATATTTTGGTAAAATTCTAGAGAGTATTTTAGTTCATCACACACACACATATAAATTCTAAGTTCTATTTCATTTTTAATAGCATTATAATATAAGCATATTTCTTCTTAAAATATCGTGGTTTGGAGTAGATTGTGTTCAAATGGGTGGCTATATCATAATGTACTTAACTATTCTATGTTGGATATTTATATAGTTAATTTTTATTTATTTCAAATTACTGCCCCCCCTCCCACCAGCCAATCGGAACGAAAAATTTTTTTCTAGAGCAAAGCACTATTGTGTTTACGAAATGGAGCTAATAAGTCAAATCTCTGTTATTGTCTTAGTTTGCCAACGCTGCTGTTACAAAGGACCATAGACTAGTTGGCTTGAAAAACAGAAATTTATTTTCTCACAGTACTGGTGCATGGAAGTCTGAAATCAAGATTTAGCGGAACAATGCTTCCTCTGAAAGGAAAGAATCCGATCCATGCTTCTTCCCCAGCTTCTGATTGGTGGCTGGCAATCTATGGCATTCCTTGATTTGAGGCAGTATAACTCAATCTCTGTTTCTGTCACATAGTTGTCTCATTCTCTATCTCTTATTGACTGTACCCAAATTTCTTCTGCATATAAAGACACCAGACATATTGTATTAATTGCTCACTTTAATCCAGTTTGCCTTCATCTTAACTAATAACATCCTCAAATATGCTATTTCCAGATGAGGTCACATTTATGGGATTGGGGGATAGGACTCGAACATATCATTTTGGAATACATAATTCAATCACTATCAGCTACATACTGACATTTTTTTTCCCAAGTGATTATACTAATTTACCTTCCAGTCGTGCATGAGTTATCACCCTGACATTGAAGAGTTTTGTTTCTTGTTTTTGCACATTTATAAGCAAGACATTGTATAAGCTTGTTTTATTCTGTATATATTTTATTATTGGTAAATTTTCTCATATTACACTTTTAAAAATAATAGCAGCTATTGCTTTTAAACATTTATTATATTCTTCTTATCATTTCTTCCAGTGCATTTAAATTTAGGTACTTTCTCCAGAAACAATAATTATTTAAATACCTCTATATTTCAAAGGTCCTATTGTTATTATTTATCTCTGTCATCTACCTAGAATTGATTTATGATATAACATAACTCTATATTGAAGAAATAACCATATGGAATAAGTCTGTCTTCTCCACATACTTCAAATGACTTCATCTGTCATATACCATATTAAATTATTTTATATAATGTGGTTTTTAAAAATCTATCCATTTAGTTCCAATGATCCTCTTATTTATTTTTATATCAGCGTCCCTCTCTTTAAATTATTCTAGTTTTGTAAATTTTGGTACTGTTAAGACAAATCATCACTGTACGTTTCTACTCCTAGACAAAATAAATAACATTTTTTCTCCTTTCCTTCTTTTCATGTTCTATTATACCAGATTCTATTATACCAGATACCACTTTCACCTGATTTAATTTTGTAGTTAATTTTTCATGTTTCTCCCCCAAACATCCTTCAAAAACTATAAGGATTTTTAAAATAAAAGTACATTAAAATTTCATAATTAGATGAAATGTTTCTTTTCAGTTTCCAGGCTTTTTGCTAAGGAATATTTATCATTTTTATTTTCTTTGTATTATTCCATGTTACTAACCAATAAAAAGATTGGTGTAGTGAAATTGTAACCTTCAGGGCCTTGTTCTTTTTTATAGCTACCCAATATTCCATATATTTGTTCAACTATATTCCAATCAATTAGCATTTACTGTATTTCTATTTTTTTGCAATTTGCGTATTTTGCAAAAGTCAAATGTAAATATTAATATAATAAACTATTTCTTTTACGTCTTTACACCTCTTTATCTTCTTACTCCAGAAAGAGTCTTTAAAAATTATTTCTGTTAAAGGATATAGGTATTTTTAAAAATTCCAGTGGACTCTTTCACATGATTTTTACAAAAATAATTTCATAAACTTACATTTCTAGCAAAATGTTTAAGTACTCATTTTCTTATACTTTACTACACTGCATGTTATCAATAAAAAAAGTTTGCCAAATTACTGAGTGAAAGATTATCTTCTGTTTTCTGATGATCCTAGTCACTTGGATAGCCAGGGAAATTCACACCAAAGGAAGAGCATGATAAATGGCACTACTGAAAATTGCATTTTCATAGCAGACCTGCCCTCAAATGCCAATCTGGACACTTCCTAATTGGAGACATTTATTAGTGATTAGGAACTTTTGCCATGGAATGAGGTGATCATGGGTTTAATTCTTAACTTATCTGGGCCTAAGTTTCTTTATCTTTAAAATGGGTTTAAGGTTATACATCATACAGAGTCAGAATAAGGATTAGATATGGAATCTATCAAATGACTGGTAAAGAGTTTGCTTTCATTAAGTAAAGATTATTATTGCTGTTCTTGATGCTGTTGCCCCTGTTAAGTGGAGGTAGGCAGCTGATTCAAGTGATTTTGGCTTGGGCTTTTGAGTCAGAAGATGTGGATTGGTATCACACTCTGCCACATGATTGTTGTGTGGACAACTTAACTTGCTAAGCTCCGGGTTATTTCATTCCACACACAAAACAGATAAAATAGATCTTAGCTTATTTTCCTTCATGCCTGCTTGGTACCCAGTTTCTTCTTACACTAATCAGTCAATAAATTAATGGGTTCCAATATTTTGTCATAAGATTTCAAACATTAGAAATGCCTATTTTGCATCCTGAATTCTTATCTATTCCTTAAATGTAGAATCTTCCCTATTTTCTTCTCTCAGACAGCATCCCACACACCAACCAGAATTGATGACTTCTGGATATTATGTCACTGCACCCATCTTAATTCCAGGCTCTTGCTATTTTTAGACTTCTCCAACTGCCCATCAGGTCACCATATTAGCCCCAGTGAAGACAAAACATAATGAGTAAATATCTCATCCACTGCAGCTACTGAGCAAATGAGATTAAAATTGTTTATATTTTGAAAGATCTACCAGTTATATACAGTATGGATTTTAGTATCCCTGTTTTTTACAGTATTTATTTTGAAATCATATGTTTTTAAAATAATAAATTACAATGTAATTATCAGAGAAGCTATAATCTAAACTGAATTTTAGAAGAAGTAAGTCCTATTTGCAAGATTAGGAAATGAGATATCTGAAATATTTACTTCCAGGTTTCTTAGATGAAAGATTGAGTGAATCAATTTGATTTGCATAGTAATATTCATTAAGTATCTACAACACTTTTATACAACAATAGCATAGATTTGTCACAAGCTATATGTTGATCACTGAAAAGGATTTTATTCCAATAAATATGACACAGAAAAGGATATAAGCTTATCAATTGAGATATTACCCATAGAGAAAATGAAGCTAATTGCCACCACTGGCCTCATTTATAATTGATCATATAGTAATCAACAAAGGACTGACAAGAAAGACGTAATACTAGACTATTAAACCATTTCAATAAATTAGGAAAACAATATTTGCCTGAAAGTTACTTGAGGAATCTTTGTAAAATTTTGATCAGTATAAAACAGAGATACACAAGAGAAAGAACATGAATAAGAAGAGGAGTTAGAGGGGAAGAGAGAGGGAGGAAAGAAGTATTAAGGAAAAGAGGGAAAAGGAGAAGGGTGGCAGCAGGGGAAGGAGATGGGGAGGTGGAGTGGGGAGGACGAGGATGAAGAGGAGAAGGAGAGGGTAGCATAACTGTCGACTTTGCTGAATTTTCCTATTCTTTCAAAGTGCTCAGTGATTCCTGCTTGCTCGGAGCAGTTCAGCTTGTTCTGTTTCAGGGCATCCTGATTAGCATTTTTGATCTCCTCAATACAATTATGACTTCTCATGGATCCTTCATTTAGCTTAGATTTCATGTGAATTATAAATTTTGAGTTTTTCCATTCCTTGACAATTAAC
>JAQZBX010037780.1:0-10713 GCA_029593785.1 Cabassous unicinctus | reverse complement strand
TGAGAGAGCACTCAGGGACATTTTAAGAGCATGTGACTCTACTTCCAGTTTCACTCTGGGAACTTGAGTTAAAACTCCCATAACTGAGTCTTAGCTATTTAGAAGTTTAGAAATGCACACTTGACCAATTTCCTAACAAAGCATTGTAGATTATTCTGAAAGGCAAAAAGGACTGCAAAATATTAGTTAAGCACCAGCTGACAGAAAAGATAGAGGGACAAAAAGGGAAAAGACAGGTGATAGAGACAAATGGAGAAACCAGCATGACAAAAAAAAGTGTTAACACAAGTATTTCAGAGGCACAAATCCTGTAATATATGAGTGGGTGCTGCAAGTTAGGTAAGGAAGGCATTAGAATTTTTCAATGTATTAAAGATTATATTGCTGAGTAACTGACAGTGAAAAGGGAAACAGGCAGACATTAGCAAATATATGAAGGGAAGATAAAAACAGAATGGAGGAAATTGGATAAAAAGAGAAATAGAATGATGCATAAGCTTTGTTTCTTTACTAGAAGTGGCACATCTGAAACAGGATAAATAAAAGCTTATACATGAAGATTGTCCTCTATGTAACAGCATTTAGATAAATAGTCCTAGCCCATTTAGACAGGCCTGCATATTTTCCATTACTTAGAAAGGAACTGATATCAAATTGGTTTTAAATCTATAAAAGAATAGTTCTGTTCTACTTAAAACTTACCTGAATTTTTAGACAGTGTGCTCCTTTCATTAAGAAAATCAATAATTGAGCCCCTATATTTGAGGCAGTCACTAAAAAAAAAAGTGACATTGTCCATGTCCACAAGAAACTGACCACTAAACAAATATTTATTGATCCATTATTATGGACCTGACATGGGCTAGGCACAGGGAATTAAATTGAAAAAGGAAAAAAAGATGTGGTCTTTATTCTTATGGAGCTACAGTATCTCAGGGACAGAAAGACATTAAAGAAATATTTCCAAAAATTAGTGTAATTTACACAGGCTGTGATAAAAATCTTTGAAGGAATAATACAAATTACCTTAAGAATCTATAGTTAGCATGTGGTATCCAGTCCTAGTTTGGGGATAAGGCTGACGTGAAAATGAACGTTTAAATCACGTTTTATAGGAGAAACAGGTATAGGGGTAGGAAGATGGGAGTTGAAGAAGTACATTCAAAGTAAGGAACAGAGTGTAATTGACCCACCCTGGAGGATCAGCAAGAAGCCACTGAGGTGGGATCCAATAGAAGGAATGGGTGTGGGGTGTAATTGGAGGCTAGAGGATAGGTGGGAAAGGAGTTGCTACAAAAGCACATAGGAGTTTATGATTTGGATTTGGAATAAACCACTCATCTAAAAGGATGTGGTTGAAGACAGGACTGGATCTGTTGTAGACAGAAGCCAGAAGATGGAGGATTGTGAATGCTATAGAGTGCTGGTCACAGAAAAGCATTCTATTTTCTCTTCCTTTGTAAGCAGTGAGGATATACTGCATACTATTTAAAAGCATAAGCTTTGGGTTTGCTCTATCATTTACCAGCTATGTGAATTTGGGCAATTTACTTTATATTTCTTTGCCTCATTTTCCTCAGTTGTAAATGCAGAAAATTATAACAGCACAATTGGATGATATATGGATTAAATAAAGATTCAGTAACAGGAAGAATAAAAATACTTTGCTCAGAGACTGGCATATTAAAGTTTAATGAATGGTAGATATTATTATTAATATTAATAAAATAATTCATACCCACATGTAGTATATTTAAGCAATAAGGAGAGCTCAGAGTCAGGGAGACAAGTATTGAGTCCACTGTTGAAATTAATATAGGAGGTGATAAGGACTTGAACTAAGAATGACAATTGGATTGGAATTAGGGCAATGGGGTCACAAAGATGTTAAGAAGGCAAACAAAATAAGCTGAACCATTTAGCACTAAAAGGGTAAGAAGATGGGAGAAGTCCAAAACAACGGAGACTAGGAACTTTTGTTGGTGAGGGGTGTGGACATAATGTTTTCCCTATATTGGAATCAAAGCATCAAGGGAAGACCTCTCTTAGGGGAACTAGGAGTTTGTGAGTAGGAGGAACATTTCTTAACTATTGAAATAAGTCATGTCTGAAAAGAAAGAATATGAATCACCTATGATGCAAACTCAATCACTCCTTCCTTCCTTCAAGAACTGTCCAAAATAAAATAGTCTTAGTTAAAATTTATGTCATGATTTCTTGGAACCTGATACTTGTGATGGTTTGACATACACTACATACACGTGCACACACACACACACAACTCCACACTTGATGTGAATACATAGTTTGTATAACTGTGTACCTATTTCTTAGGTATTTTGAGAAATAATGTCAAGATGAACACTCACACAGTCCCTAGGAGCCTGCCCCAGGTGCACCCTGATCTGAATGCCCCCCACATCCTACGCCCTAAATCAGTAACTATAGTTTGCCCTATTGCCAAAAGAGCATTCCCAACATTGTAGTTTCAACCACCTACCCACCAATCCCCAGTGTTCACTTGCTCCCTCCCGCAACCCTTCCCCCAGTTCCATGGACAGTCCAAGCCCTCCTCCACACACACACACACACACACACAAGTGCCTGGACATGGGAAGCAGATGTAATTCAAGTGGTTGAGCGCTTGCTTCCCATGTACCAGGACCTGGGTTCATTTCCTCCTAAAAAAAAAGTGCCTGGACAGAATTTTTTGGAGTAATGCTTGCATAGCTGATTAAGCTGCCTTTTGTCTGTTATTTTATTTTTTGAATTTGAAATAAAGTTTACTTTAAAAATGAAAAAAATGTATTTGACAGTGCATAAAACATTAAAGTACAGCTCAACAAATTATTATAAAGAGAATATTCCTGTAATCATATCCTAGTAATAGGAAAAATATATTACTACTCAATCACAGCCACACTTTCCTCCATATCCTGATATTTTAATTAATCCCTTGTTTGTCTTTATAATTTTACCACCTGACTCTTCATTCTTAAACACATTATTTTAGTTTTGCCTATTTTTAAAGTTTATGTAAATGGAATCAAACAATACGAATTCTCTTGTGTTTAACTTCTTTCCTTTAACTTTTTGATTTTAAGATTTATCTACTTGGTTGATTGTAGCTATACTTTTTTTGTTCTTATACTTGTAGAGTATACATTTGGGTGAGTATACCAAGACTTTTTTCCTTTTTAAATTTTATTTTATTGTTCATGGGTATTTGAGTTGTTTCTATTCAGGGACTATTATGAATCATAAGTCTATGACTATTTTTGTTTGTCTGATAATACACAAATGCATTTATTGCAGTAGGGTAAGCATATTATAATTAAGTTGGAACATTATGGCATAATTATACCTACCTTTTTAACTAGGTAATGCCAAACTGTTTTCCAGAGTAATTAGAACAATTATATATATACCAGCCATGATGATATGGATGAGTGCCTGTTTTCACACACCTTATCCCAGATTTGATATTGCCATTTTATTTTTTTCTGTAGTAATAGATCCAAGCCATTAATCACTGTGATTTTAAATCTCATGAGAACCATTTTGTCCTATATTTATTGTCCATTTAGATTTCTTGTTTTCTGAAGTCTGTTTGCCCAATTTTCATTGGTTTTCCATCTTTTCAACTGATTTATAGAAATTTCTTATTATTTACATACATATATGCATCCTGTTAGTTGTCTTTCTCTGGAGAATCCTGACTAATGCACTCTATATTTAGTAGCATGCATGTTAAGGGTAGTTATATCTTCTTGACAAATGACTCCTTTTTCATTATGTAATTCCCCTCTTTACTGAGGATACTTTTCCTTGTCTCAAAGACTATTATGTGAAATTAAATGTAACGACTTTGGCTTTCTTTTAATGATTGTTAGTATGGTATTTCTTTTTTCAGTCTGGTGTATCTTTACATTTAAAGTGGGTTTCTTGGAGATCACATAGACTTGGGTGTTTTTTTGGGGGGTGGGGAGTTTGTATTTTTGTTGTGTTGTTGTTAATCCACTTGGATGGTGTCTACCTTTTAACTGTTGCATTTAGACCATTTACATTTAAAGTTACTATTGATATAGTTGGATTAATATTACCGTATTTGTAACTGTTTGCAACTAAATGCAAACACTAAAATGATTTTAAAAGAAAGTATAATTGATATGCCAAGAAAGGATAGAAAATGGAAACATAGAAACACTCATTTAAAACATCAGAAGGCAGGAAAAAGAGAATGTTTTCCATTCTTTTTCCTTTTTGAGTATTCTTATGTTTGAATGCATTTTTCTGAATGGCATATATTTCAATGTTTTAATCCAATCTTTGTCTTTTAACTTAAGCATTTAATCCATTCAGAGATAATATAATTATTGACAAAATTTGGTTTAAATCTACCATGTAAAATGTACACTTTCATGGTCAAACCTATTATATGCTCATTTATCTGTTTTTTCCTGTCTTCTTTGGAAAAAGTATCTTTTAATATTCTATTCATTTCTTTTTTAAATTTAAAAAATTTCCTATTTTATTTATTAGTGATTCCAGAAGTTAGAGCACACATCCTTAAATTATTAAAGTCTAATATTGATAACTTTACATTCTTCAAGGAAAATTATAGACCGAGAACCTACAATTCTAATTATTCCTAATAATTTATAGACATTTTTTCTGCATCATTATTAATATTTTATAAAGTTGATGTTTATTTGGATTTATCCACATATTTATATTTCCATTGTTCTTTTTTATTTAGTTTTTAAAAGATACTTAGATTACATAAATTTTACATAAAAAAATGTAGAGGATTTCCATATGCCCCACTCCCTACCCCTCCCACACTTTCACACTTTCCCACATTAACAATATCCTTCATTAGTGTGGTACATTTGTTACAACTGATGAACACATATTGAAACATTGCCACTAAGTATGGATTATAGTTTACATTATAATTTAAACACTCTCTCACACATTTTGTAAGTTTTGACAAGATATATAATGGCCCATATCCATCACTGCAACATCATTCAGGGCAATTCCAATGTCTCAAAAATGCCACCATATTACACCTACTTTTTTTAAAAAAGATGCTTAAGTTTCATAAATGTTACATAAAAATTATAGGGGATTCCCATATGCCCCGCTCCCCACACCTCCCACATTTTCCCACAATAACACCATCCTTCATTAGTGTAGTACATTCATTGCAATTGATGAACATATTTTGAAGCATTGCCAATAAGCATGGACTAAAGTTTACATTGTAGTTTACACTCTTTCCCACCCAATTCTGTAGGCTATGGCAAGATTTATATGGTCTGCATCTGTTGTTGCAATATCATTAAGGACAATTCCCAAGTCCCAAAAATGTCCCTGTATTACACCTGTTTTTCCCTCTCCCTGACCTCAGAACCTCCAGTGCCCACTGCCTCCACATCAATGATATAATTTCTTCCATTGCTAGAATCACAATAAGTCTATAGTAGAATACCGGTAAATCGACTTTAGTCCATAGTTCATTCCCCAATCCTGAGGATCCTAGGATGGTGATGTCCACCCTGCCTCTAATTGAGAGGAGGCTGCTATCCTTTACAGTCAATTGATGGGGATTTCTTGCTTGCAGTTTTAGACTCTCTCAGTTCCTTGGTATGGTAGTTGTCCATCATCCCCTCCTTGTTAGTTGTCCTGGGTGAGACCAATGAACTGGAGAGTAGGTGCTGCAACCTAGGCCCCAAAGTAGGACCCACTGGCAAGAGACCAAACTCCTGAGCTATCTGCTCTGACTATAGTGTCTGGATGTCTCCAGAGAACTCAGGAGCCCTTTATTTGGGGTAGTATCTACTTTGGCAGTCAATGAGATCCTGCTGAGATGTGCATAAGCATAAACTCTGGAATGACCTCCTGACTCACTTTGGAGGCTCTTAGCCATATAAACTCATTTGTCTTTACCTTTTCCCCCTTTTGGTCAAGAGCTTTTTCCAGTTGCATTGTTAGTTGTTGCTTGGTAGTAGTCCCTTGGTGCCAGGGAGGTTCATCCCTGGAAGTCATGTTTCACTTTGAGGGGAAGGTAATGCATTTATATGCTAAGTTCATCTTAGAGAAAGGCCACATTTGAGCAACAAGGAGGCTCTCAGGAGGCAACTCTTCATTATTCTTTATTCTTCATTCACTTCCAACCTTCCATTTTATATAAATACAATCTGAAGACTCTTATTTAGAATTTCCTTTAGTTTACTTATTCTGGTAGTATATTCTCTGTTTTTGTTTTCCTGAAAAGAAAGCTATTTCATCATCATATTCTTGAATAATGTTCTTTCTTGGCATAAGATTCTGAGTTGTCAGTTATTTTATTTCACCCAAATGAAGATATTATGTCACTATTTTCTGGCTTCTGTTGATGTTGAAAAGTCATCTGTCAGTCAATCATTGCTTTGAAATTTATAGGTTGTTTTACTTTGGTCATTTTCACATTTTCCACTTAATTTTGGTTTTCTGAAGTTTTATTTTGATGGTACATGTGTAGATTTCTTTGCATTTAACCTACCTTATATTATGAAAATTCTTGAATCAATGAATTGATACTATTGTTGTATTTTCAAAAAATCTTCAAACGCATTGCCTTCATATACTTCTTTTGCCCAATTTCCATGCTTCTTCCTTCTGAAACTCTAAATAAACATAACTTAGAGCTTCTTCTATATCTTTTATGTTTCTTTTCTTCACTATCAGTTTTCCAAACTTCTGCTTCTATATGCTGATTCTTGCTTTGTTTTTTTGACCAAACTTCAAATTCATTATTTCTCCATCAAGTGATGTAATCTGTTATTAATTATGTCCATTGAGTTCTTATTTTAGATTATTCTATTCTTCACTTCAGTAAATTCTATTAAGAGTATTTCTCAAATATGCTAAATCCCTTTTTTCTTTCTGATATGCTGCCAATTTAAAAAATACTTAATCTTAAATCTGTGTCTGATAATTTCAATATTTGTAATTTCTATGAAACTATTCTTCTTTCTTATTTCTGAGGTTCTTGCTTATGTCATCTTGTCACCTTGTTTGCCTGTTTACACTTGATTTTATGTAGTATATTGTTATTGAAAAAATATGTGTAGAAGTAATTTGAGGAATAGAATGATGTTATGTATGATGTTATTTTTATCTGGAAAAAGATTATTTACTTCTGCCTGACAACTATAGGCATTAGAAATTCTTGATTACCTTAATTTGTTAGCATGGTTTGATATTTTCCTGGTCTATTCATATGAGTTGAGTTTGATTTTATTCCATTCAGCCTTACTCTTAGAGCGGAGCATTTGGAATCCAGGATGGATTCCAGGTCAATTATTTTTACTGACCTTTTCCTCTGCTTTTGTTTTCTTAATTCTATGTGGCTGTGAAAAGCACTTTCAGACATCTCTTGTAGAATGGCAAGTACCCAGGTCAAGAGAATCCTAAATGTTGTACTTATTGTTCACAATCCTCTTTCTCTTATTTGTCGGTAAGAGACCTCTCTATCTTGTTAACTCATTGCTTTATTTTACATTAAAAAGATTTTATTTTTGACTAAGAAGTAGTTATAAGTAGATATTCTATGATTTTATAAAATATTATCCTTTTGATGAATTTTTCAACACTTTCACTATCTATATGTTAAAACGTCTTTCTTATCCCTTAGTAAGGTTAACTTCAACATTACTTTCATTGTTTTATTAATTTATTTCTAATTCAAATCTTCTCCATATAATCTTATTACAGATTCTTTTCAGTTAAGCATAAATTTGTACATTCCAAATAAATACATATATAGAAGATGATTGTGATTTTTTCCATAAAGTAAACAAAAAATGTGATATGTTTTAATCTTAAGGACTATAAATATGAGTATTTGAAAAAGGTATATTTGATGTTTTATCTATTTTTACATGGTACAATATAGTTTGTAATATTTCCTAAAAGAAATATATCTCGTCATCATCATAATCTTTCTTATCATTATGTAATCATTGACTTTTAGTGCTAGGGTCTCTGCTAGGATCTTTCTATACATTATCTGCAACTCATATACAATCACTGAAAGTTAACTGTTGACGATTTAGTACCTGTAATTCTGCAGGTTAGGATAAATGAGATTTTAAAAAGTTAAGTAACTTGTGTAAAATGCACAAACTATTAAATGTATAAGAAAAAATTAAAACCATCGATCTGACCCCCAAACCTTTATTCTTTCTATAATTCTGTTAAGAATTCACATATAATTAATGAAATTTTTATTAAAATATTTTAAGATGCTATTGAGTAAATGGGAGTGCACAAATAAACCCAAATTTTGTTGAAATAATTAAATATAACTTTCTAAAAGACTGTGCATTTCAAAGTTTAGCTTCTGTCTTTTTCTAAGAAACATTAATAGTATTGTTTCCTTTTTTCATCGGTGATATCACAAACATATTTAAGAAACTTTTTTTTTTAAAGATTTATTTATTTATTTATCCCCCCCTTGCTGCTTGTGCTCACTGTGTCCATTTGCTTTGCGTTTTTCTGTGTTCTTTTGTGTCCCTTTTGTTGCTTGCTGCACCAGCTCACCAGCGCCTCGGGGGCCAGCTTGCCTTCACCAGGAGCCCCTTGAATGGAACCCGGGGTTTCCCATATGGTAAACGGGAGCCCAACCAATTGAGCCACAGCCACTTCCCTTAAGAAACTTTTGATCAAAAATGTTTCTCTCAAAAAAATTATAATAGAATAGATTTTCTTGGAGACTAAGTAATTATAAAATTCTGTTTCATAATTACTTGTCAAAAGCAACATTTAGTGAGTAAATGTTACACAGCCATTTTGAGTGATAAGACCTATGATGCTCAATAGAGATAAAGAGAAATGAAATTAAGAATTCAAGTCCTAAATTTGTTTAAATTAGAAAATATCCTCACTGTATAGCAGATTAGAAGGCCACTCACTTATTTACCAGCTCTCTATCAAGTTCTGTTCTCAGTTTGTTAAAATACATTTTCTCAATTAAATCCCACAACTGGGTATTTCATCCATTTTTATAAGATTTTTTTTTTTGCAATGAGATTCAGAAAGGTTAAAAATCACCCAATGTCACAAGGTGACTTTAAAGCCGAATTCCTCCAAGAATTCTACCACTGTGTCTCTCAAATTCTCAACCACAAACATTATTTAAACAGCAAAAATAATAATTTAAGTTAACTTAATGTAGTCACAATTTTTGCTTTCTGTACTCTCTTTACCCTAATTGACCCACTATCCTTTTTACCCCATAGGTCATCTCCTTGTTAAAATCTGCTCTTAGGCAAGGGAAAGGAATAAATTTGATATGAAATATCAGAAGTAAGTTTATTTTCTACAGACTCTGCTTCTCAAAGATATGAAGTTACTTAGGAAAAGTAACCACTAGTAAAAGATATGCAATTAGAATTGAGGCCTCCAAAACCTATGTTCTATTCCTAACTCAGTTGATTTTTATTCTGATATTGAGGTTAGCATGGATTATTATGCTGCTTTTTGACATAAATAGATGTCATTAAACAAAGAATTATTTTCTGTTGCTAAAATGCCAGGCATACTCTAATATGATGCAGATGAAATCACTCTACTCAAGCAATACCTCTTCTACTTACTGATAAAATCTAGGTTGCCAAGAGCAAGCCATATTTCATATTTGGCATTTTATTCAGCTAATTCATGAAGAAAGTAATTTACCTCAAATACCTAAGAAAGCACATCTTCCTCCAGTGCATCAGACTAATTGTACTTTTTGGTGAAAGCTTATGAGTGTTGGACCTTCATAAGTAGTCAGCCAGGCTCAAGCAAAATTTTAGTGCTGTATAACAAATATTTATCTCCTACTATGTGCCACGTATTGAGGCTAAAATGCAGACTTATATGTATTCTCTATCCTTTAGGAGTTCTTACTTTGCTATGGAGATTTTCATTATTTAAAAATTCTAATAAAGATCGTGATAGATTTTATCTTGGAAGTAGGCTTGACTTTATTAAACAAATATATAACTATGCTAGAGAATAGAATTTCATTAATTTGTCAGTTGTTATTTCCCTGCTGTGAAAATTAACAAAGGCAAATATACAACAGAATTAATTTTTGGTCCTAAATCGTATCTCAGAGCAATATAATTGAAAACATTCTGCCGAGGCGTCGGGAGACTTAAGCCCTTGTCTTAGCTCTGTTGATAACTGGCTGCATGATTTTGGAAAGTCATTGGATCTTATTTCATATCCATGAATGAAGACACATAAAATGGAATGTTCCTAAAGGATTAATAGGAATGAAACTCTTAATGACCAAAATATATTATAAACTGTTATTCAAATATTTACCAACCTGTCAGGTCTAACTAGTTATAAAGCAATACCCATGCTATGTTCCCAAATGAATTATAATTTATAAAGGGTGGGGCTATGTTTTAAATGCTTTTTTTGTTAACTGCTGCTATATCTAGCACACTGCTGACTGCAGAATATGTGAGTAGGACAAACCTTCATCCTCTTCCTAGGAAATGGGGAAATCTGACACCTTCACAGAAAGACTAAAGTTGGTTGCCAACATTTTCGCTGGACTGAATTGCTTCATTTGAAATTGAAAATAAAGTTGGTATCAAATCAGCATTTGCAGTGAAGTTGGCCTATTTTTCTGACTAAATAAAGACAACTTAATCAAAGTTTGAT
>JAQZBX010037779.1:0-23659 GCA_029593785.1 Cabassous unicinctus | reverse complement strand
TTTTTTTTTTTTTTTTTAATCTTAAGGACTCACCTAACCCAGCACTAAACAAGCCACAGCTCTGGACAGAGGAAGGAGAAGGAATGGGAAAAGGGGGCTGTTTCAGCTTCTATGGCTGCTGGATTCCCAATAAATTGGCCTCTTTTTTAAGATCTGAGGTGTATAGTGCTTAATTGATTGGTCTCATACAACATAACCAAGAAAGTAGAAATCAAGAGGTCATAAATCAGATCTAATCTAGGCCCTGGGTTACATATGTATATAAATTCCCCAAATATCCTTCCCTCTCCTTCAGTGGGAGTTACCAATAGGTCTCTTTGCCAGTTAGAATGGGAAAATTAGAATGGGAAAGCCCAGACTCTCCTGACACATGAGAATATTTTTAATGGTAATCTAAATATATATATTTTAAATATATCTTAAATTTTTTCAAAAAGATACTTAGATTACATAAAATGTTACATAAAAAAATATAAGGGATTCCCATATGCCCCGCTCCCCACACCTCCCACTTTTCCCCACATTAACAGCTTCTTTCATTAGTCTGGGTAATCTAATATTTTATCACACTAGTTGAAGAACCATTGAAACAATCCAATAAAGTAGAATTATGGCCCTAGAATCATATTTAGCATAGATTATTATATTAGGAGTTCTGTTCTTGCTGCTTTGTAAATCATACAGTCATGCTATATATTAATGTCCATTCATATATAAAGTAATTTGAAATTAAATAGGCCAGAAAAATTTGAAATCATACTGATATTTATATATATCTGTACTATTTTCTGACTTGTATTGTAGGTGGCTTTTAAACACCATGATCTTACTTTGTTTACTGAACAGATCCAGCCACTTGGGAGTATAGATGTTGTGATGCATAAGCTCATGTGTCAACTTGGCTAGGTTTAGGTGTCCAGTTGTTTGGTCAAACACTGGCTTAATTGTTACTATGAAGGTATTTCTTGGATTTAAATCTTTAGTGGACTGATCGCATCTATGGCTGATTCCATCTACAATCAACAAAGAGGATTGTGTTCAGCAAAGAGAGAAGCCTCATGCAATCAGTTGAAGGTAATAAAAGAACTGATGATTTTAGCAGTCAGAAAGAAGAATTTCCATCTCCACTTCAGTCAGCCAGCTTATTCTGGGGACTTCATCTGAGTTCCTGATTTACAGATTGCCCTAGGAAATTCAGGTCTACCAATCTCCATGGTTGTGTAAGCCAATTCCTGTAAAAAATTGCATAATATTTACACATACACACACAGGAACACAAGGTTCCTGTGAGAGCCCTCACTAATACAGATAGGAAGAATTTCATTCATATTTTGTGTATTTTTTAACTATTGCTATTATTGATTTCAGTTATGTAGCTCCCCAGCTGGCCCTGGTAATGTTCTTTAATCACCTCTTGGTGAGATAATAGAAGGAAGAAAGCATCTGACAGTTCCGGGAAGATGGCATTAGAGTAGGCAGGCAGAGCTCAATTCTCCACAACAATGGAATAAGGGCCAAAAGCTGTCCGAGGGACCTGCTTTGGGGGTCATCAGAACAGAACAGTGACATGCAACCCCCCAGGAGGGCGAGGGACAGAGAGATGAAGAATTTGAAACAACAAACATGAGTTACCAAGCTCCTGTGGAGGCCAGGAAGGGGCCCCATCTCCCACCCTCAAGCTATTAAGCTGGGATAAAACCCCTGGCACACTGCAGTTGACTGAAAGGGGAACAGACATCTTCCTCCCTTTCAGCTGTTACAAGGGAAAAGGGAGGGGGTTGGGGGGCTTCTCTTTGCTGAATTTGGCCGGCAGAGTCTACTCTGAATCTTGGCTGTGGCCAGACCAAAACAAAGGAAAGCAGAGATTGAAACACCTGCATGAACAGGTGCATTGATGAGCGCCATCTCCTGGCCAGTCTGGAAGTTGCAGGGAGAAAAACTGCTTTTAGGTCTTCCTTAACTCAAACTCCTGGGAGAAAATTTGTGCCCCATTTGTTAGTCCCTGGCCTAATTATGATAACTTAAGCTGGGCAGTTTTAAAGGCTTAGAATAAGTTGAGCCAAATATCAAAGAAGAATTGTGGGGAAAAAAAAAACAGAAATAAAAAGGCAAGAGAGAGAAATTGGCCATCAGAGTAATTTCACCAATATATTCAGATACTTAGCAGCAAAAAATTACAAGCCATACTAAGAAACAGGAAGAGATGGCTCGGCCAAAGAGACAAATCAAATATCCTGAAGAGACACAGGATTTAAGACAATCAGTGATAATCACAAATTCTCCTAAATCACTTCAAAGAATTGAAATTAAATATAACTTAAGAGATAAAGCATATTAAAAAGACACTGGCTGAGCCTAAAGAACAATTTGAAAGCCTGCAAAGAAAAGTAAAAAAGCTTATGGGAATGAAAGACAAGGTGGATGAGATTAAAAATACATTAGTGTCACATAAGAGATTTGAATTGCTTGAAGAAAGAATTATTGATTTTGTTTTGTTTTGTTTTGTTGTTTTGTTCTTTTTTTTATTTTTTAAATTAGTGGTTTTGAAGACAGAGCATCCAAACTAGAAATGACAGAACAAAAAGAGAAAAGAATGGAAAAAATGGAACAGGGTCTCAGGGAATTGAATGACAACATGAAACAAACAAACATACTGTAGCCATTGGGTAATTTGATGTAATTATGGATTTCAAAAATATAATTGGATCATGCTTGTAAACTGATCTGTTAACCTGGGCATGATTAATTTATGATTAGTGCATTGACTGGGCCACGTCAGTAGGGTGTTGAGCCCCACCCCTTTGTGGGTGGGGGAAGAAAATATAAAAGGCATCAAAAAGAACAGAGTTGAAGCAGTTTTGAGTAGGAGTTTTGATATTGGAGAGAAGGCCCAGGGATAGAGACAAGCTGTTCGCTGAGAGTTTACAGCTGGCTTTGAGGAGAGAAGCAAAACCTAGAGAGCCTCATAGTCTACAGCTGACCTTGTGGAGGAAACAGAGGCTCTGAGCCCAGAGAGAAATGCAGCCCCAGGAAGAGAGGAACCCAAGAAGCCTGAACCCCGGTAAACATCGGCAGCTGTCTTGCTCCAACATGTGGCAATGGACTTTGGTGAGAGAAGAAACTTAACACTTTAAGGCCTGGTATCTCTGGACTTCTACCCCAAATAAATATCCTTTATAAAGACCAACCCATTTTTGGTATTTCACATTAGCACCCCTTTTGGCTGACTAATACACATACACATTATCAATGGCCCAGAAGAGAAGAGAATGAAAAAAGGGCGGAAAGAATATTTGCGGAAATAATGATTGAAAACTTCTGAACCCTTATGAAAGGCATTAATATCAATATCCAAGAAGGACAAAGCAGAATAAATCCTAATAGACCTACCCCGAGGCACTTGCTATTTAAAATGACAAATATTAGAGATAAAGAAAGGATTCTGAAAACAGCAAGGGAAAAGCAAAGCATCACATATAGGGAACGTCAATAATTTTAAGTGCTGATCTCTCATCAAAAGCCACAGAGGTGAGAAGAAAGTAGTGTGATGTATTTAAGGTACTGAAAGAGAAAAACAGCCAGCCAAGATTTCTGTATCTGGCAAAACTGTCCTTCAAAAATGAGGGTGAGTTCAAAGTCGTCACAGACAAAAACAAAAACTGAGAGAGTATGTTACCAAAAGACCAGAATCACAGGAGATGCTAAATGGAGTGCTGTAACCTGAAAGGGAAAAAAAAGGGCAAGACACTTGGAGAAGTATGTAGAAATGAAGAGTATTAAGAGTAAATTAAAGGGTAAAAATAGACAATATTAAGATATGACAACAGAAAGCCAAAGGACAAAATGGAAGAAGTAAGTAATCTGTTTACAGCAATAACTTTGAAAGTTAGTGGCTTGAACTCCCCAATCAAAAGACATAGACCGATAGAATGAATAAAAAAATATGAGCCATCTATATGTTGTCTACAAGAGACTCACCTCAGATGTAAGGAAGCAACCAGATTAAAAGTGAAAGGTTGGAAAAAGATATTCCATGCAAATAGTAACCAAAAAAAGAGCTGGAATAGCAATACTAATATTGGACAAAATAGATTTTAAATGCAAAACAACCATAAGGGATGCAGAAGGTCATTATTTATTAATAAAAGGGTCAATTCACCAAGAAGAAATAGCTATACTAAATAATTGTGCACCTAACCTGAGTGTCCCAAGATGCATGAGACACACACTGGCAAAGCTGTAGGGAGAAATAGATGTCTGTACAATAATAGTTGGAGACTTCAATACACCACTCTCAGTATTAGATAGGACATCTGGACATAGGATAAATAAAGAAACAGAGAGCTTGAGTAGTATGATAAATGAATGAGGCCTAACAGACATTTATAGAGTATTGTACCCCAAAACAGCAGGATATACACTCTTTTCAATCACTTATGGATAGTTCTCCAGGATTGACCATATTCTGGGTCATAAGACAAGACTCAATAATTTTAAAAAGATTGAAATTATACAAAACACTTTCTCTGATCATAACAGAATGAAGCTGGAAATCAATAATGGACTAAAAAGGGTAAAATTCATAAATATATGGAGATTAAACAACACACTTAAGTATTCAAAGAAGAAATTGCAAGAGAATTCAGCAAATATCTTTTTTTTTAATTATTATTTTTTTAATTTTGAAGAAGCTTTAGATTGCATAAATATTACATAAAAATATAAGGGATTCCCACATGCCCCACTCCCTCCCCCTCCAACACTTTCCCACATTAACAACATCCTTCATTAGTGTGGTACATTTGTTACAATTGATGAACACATATTGAAGCATTGCTACTAACCATGGAATACAGTTTACATTACAGTTTACACTCTGTCCCGCACAATTTTATAGGTTATGACAAAATATACAAAGGCCTATAACTGTCACTGCAGTGTCATGCAGGACAACTCCAATGTCCCGAAAATGTCTCCATATTACTCCTATTTGTCCCTCTCCTATCCCTCAGAACCTCTGGTGCCCATTGCCTTTATATCAATGATGAGAGTTCTTCCATTTCTAGAATAATAATAAGGCTATAGTAGAACAATAATAAGTCTACATTAGTCCATTGTTAATTCCCCAATCTTGAAGTTTTGGGACGGTGATGCCCAATCTGCTTGTAATTGAGAAGGGTCTTAGATCCCATGGGGCAGATGGATAGAACTTTGTTGCTTGCAGTTGCAGACACTCTCTTTTCCTTGGGATGGGATCTCCTTGTTAGTTTTCCTGGCTGAGTCCAGTGAACTGGATAGTAGGTGTTGCAACTCTCCTGAAATTCAGGGCTCAAATGACAAATGGATGGACCAAAGATTTAAGTCTCTGGGACATATATTTATCAGGTGTAATGATAATTATAGGTTCAAATAAAAGAGGCAAAAGAGCCATGTGTAGAGAACCTACAAAGGGGTCTAACTCTGTTACACTGGGGAGCATAAATTCCACAGTAAGCCCCACTGACAGGGTGCTGAATTCCTGAGCTGTCTGCCCTGGCTATAGCATCTAGATGTCTCTAGATCCCTCAGGATCCCCATGCTATTGGAGGCACTGTTTACTGTGGCAGTCAATGAGATCCTACTGAGTCTTGCATAAGCGTAACCTTTGCAATGAACTCCCGACTCACTCTGAAATCTCTTAGCCATAAAAAGTCATTTGTATTTGCCATTTCCCCCTTTTTGTCAAGGTCTTTTCCCAGATGTATTGCTAATTGATGCTTGGTAATCCATTGGTGCCAGGGAGGCTCATCCCCAGTAGTCATGTCCTACACCAGGGGGAAGGTAGTGCATATATAAGCTGAGTTTGGGTTAGAGAGAAACCACATTTGAATAACAAGGAGGCTTTCAGGAGGGAACTCTTAGGCAGTGTATAATATTAGGCTAAGTTTC
This sequence comes from Cabassous unicinctus, assembly GCA_029593785.1. Taxonomy (NCBI): domain Eukaryota; kingdom Metazoa; phylum Chordata; class Mammalia; order Cingulata; family Chlamyphoridae; genus Cabassous; species Cabassous unicinctus. The sequence goes on along the minus strand of JAQZBX010037779.1, from coordinate 17,731 downwards.
AATTTCACAAGAAAAGGTTCATAAGTACAATCATCAATAACAAGGGCCTGGTGTAATGGTCTGTCTTCCTTCACTAGGCACTGCCCTTGCACCCTGGGGGATTCTTGCTGTCCTATTAGAGAATGTAGCAGAACTCCTCAGGATGAGAATTTGATATTCTTTTGGTTATTGTGTGGATCTCTACCCACCAAGACAATGCCCCATGAACACCTGAATATATTCATATGCCTTAGAGGCATGCCCCAAGTGAATATCTGGAGAAGAATGAAAATGAGAACACAACATATCAAAACCTATGGGACACCACAAAGGCAGTTCTGAGAGGGAAATTTATAGTCCTAAATTCTTACATTAAAAAAATAAGAGCTAAATTTGAAGATGCAACTGTATACCTGGAGGAACTAGAGAAAGAACAGCAAACGAATGCCAAACGTACTCAAAGGAAAGAAATAGTAAAGATCAAATCAGAAAGAAATGATATTGAGACCAAAAAAACAATAGAGAATCAACAAAACCAAAATTTGTTTCTTTACGAAAATCCACAAAATCAACCAAGCTTTAGCTAGACTGAGAAAGAAAAAGAGAGAAGATACATATAAATAAAAACAGAAATTGGGCGGGGTGAGGGGGAATTACCAGTGACCCTGCCGAAATAAGAGAGATCAGAGGAGCATACTATGAACAACTATATGCCAAAAAACTAGATTATGTTGACAAGATGGACAGATGACAATATGTTCAATAACCCTAGTGATAAGGGAAATGCAAATCAAAACTACAATGAGATGTCATTTCACACCTATTAACTGGACACTATTAAAAAGTCAGAAAACTGTAAATGTTGGAGAGAATTTGGAGAGATAGAAATGCTTATTCACTGTTGTTGAGAGTGTGAAATGGTACAGCCACTGTGGAGGACTGTTTGACAGTTCCTGAGGAAGTTGAATATTCACTGCCATGTGACCTGGCAATACCATTACTAGGTATATACCCAAAAGAACTGAGAGCAGTGACATGAACAGACAGCTTCACATCGATGTTCACAGTGGTGTTATTCACAGTTGCCCAAAGTTGGAAACAACCCAGGTGTCCATCAACTGATGACTGGGTAAACAAATTGTGATGTATACACACAATGGAATATCATGCAGCTGTAAGAAGAAATGAAGTCTTGAAGCATATGACAGCATAGATGAAACTGTAGTACATTATGTTGAATGAAGCAAGCCATAAGGACAGATACTGTATGATTGCACTATTATGAACTAAACATTATGTACATTTATGGGATTAATAATTTGAATATAGGGCAACAGAAAATAGAATGAGTGTTGAAATTGGATAGCTGAGGGTTAATCTGTGCAGAATTGGTAAAAAGGTTGTTTGTAAATATTTAGAAATGAATAGAAATGGTGAGAGCACATCGTAGTGTTTATAACTAGCAGAGCTATTAAATCGGTATGAGAGTCAATAGTTGAAAGGGTAAGTCTAAGGACATGTGTATTAATTACTAGAAGGAAAGCTAAAAAATGTAACATGGGACTTTACAACATAGTGAAACCTCATGTAAAATACGAACATGTGTGGTATTGCATATATAAGACTGTTTGTACAAAATTTAATATAAATAAACTAGAGAGACAGAAACAGAATAGCAGTTATGTACAGCAGGGGAAGCATAGAGAGTTTGAGAGGTGATGAGTTTTTTGTTGTTGTTTGTTTTCTGTTTATTATTATTATTGGAATAATGAAAATGCTCTAAAAAGGACAACGGATTAATGTACAACTATGTGATTATACTGCATACCATCAATTGTACACTTTGGATGGATTTATGCTTTATTAATATTTATCAATAAAATTGATTTGTTAAAAAAAAAAACTCAAAAAAAAAAACCCAAAACCTGAAATCATACCTAGTAAATCAATTTATAGAATGTATCACTGACATTCTCAAATCTATTATCTGTGTTAGCTTTTTTCATAATGGTGTTGGGAAGTCTATAAACTATGAATAGTAGCCAGCCCATTGAAAATATATGTGTAGACAGATAAATGCATAACATTTACAATTGCCTCATAATCCAGAACATTTAAAGTTGAACATAAACAGAATCGTGTAACTGACACAGCAGTAGTATATTTACTGAAAAACATCCAACTTGAGTCACCACGGGATACCCGTGATTGACTTGCCTGTTTGGCTGCATTTCACTTTCACACATTTTGATGGGATAAAAACAATATATTTTCTAAACGGAATTTCCAAAAAGACACTAAAGATGACAGAGCAAAGCATACTGTCATCAATAGTGCTGTGCTCAGATACCAGTGTGTGAAATCTACATTTATGCCTGCAATTTTGGAGAACTAGGAACCATATGGTAGCTTGGTTTTACAGTTCCTGAATCAGCTTAATTGCATCTGCATACCAATTAGACTTGAATAAATGCATTTGAGTGCTTTTTAGTTGTTGATATTTTGTTATAAAGCTTTTACTCCACTTTCACTGAAAGCATTTTAAACTGTACCTAGTTTATTACTGGCTTATGGGTTATCATTTTATTTTAATACACATAACATTGTGTTCTTTTTAAAAAATGCACAATATTAGCAGTTTGGTGTGTCTACTTTTCTTAGTGGTTATTGATGTTGAAATGATACAGAAAGTAGCCAATCCCTTTATGAACTATGTGAAATGATAAAATGTATCTGTCTATATATACTGCTATTAATTTTTATTATGCAAACTAGAATATCAGTGAACTTTTCGCTTGTTGATATTAGTGTTTTTAAAGCATTTTAAGTGGTTGAATAAATATAAGCTAAATATAACACTGAAATTTGAGATTTTTGTTGATTGAAATCGCTGATGTTTCAGAAGTTCATCTTATCCAAATTACCGTATCAACAGAGTTGTGTTTAAAAAACAAACAAAACCCTAAACATTATCTGTGTTTATATACTATATACTGTGTCCTCATTAGGATACTAATAGGAGCTTCATGGAGATGACTCTTAAAGGAGTTGTATAATTCATGGAGGAGACCTTTATAGGTCACTGTATTTCACAAGAGTCGAATCAAGGTTCAATACTGTTCAATCCACTCTTAGAGCCTATTGATGTTGATAAGAGTTTTGTATCCAGAGCAAAGGGATAGGTGAGTGCTAAGTGATCAAGTTTCGCCAAAGCATTTGGTATAAGGGAGTAAAAAGATTGTCGTACAGCATTGATATGCGTTGGCTTTCTCCTGCTTTGAAAAGAAATGGTTTTGCTTTACCTTAGATATTTGTTTCCCATATATTTCTTCCCGACAATCTACTGTATATAATAGTAGGCACCTTTACTTAGTGATCATGTATTATTCTACTGATAATTTCTTTTAAGAAAACTTTTTAGTGATTCATCTTTCTCATAGAAACCCTAATATTTCATGGTATTTTGTGATTAAAAGTATCGCATCTTGATGTGACTTTAAGATCAGATTCCATAATACTACTTTGAATGATGATGTGGCATTACATACTTCTAAAGTACCAAATACTAAGTTAAACTTGTAATATTCAGATTAAATCCATTTTGTTTTTGACTTGTAATTTTCCTATATTTGTAATTTCATTGTTTGGAAAAGAAAATGAAGCAGATTTTATTATTTCAATTTAGTTGATAATTACATTTTAATAAAGCAGAAGAATGGTTAGTTAAGCTCCTTTAAAAAAGATTTATAGAATTCTTTCCATTGTTTGTGTCTCTTATACAATTTCCTTGATAGAAGCAATAAAAAAATTCTTTCCAGTGATGAAGTTTAACATAAAATAAATAAAGAGAAGTAATTACCTTACAAGGAAAAAACATATTATTTCTGAGGCAGGGTGAAATTTTGAAGCTTTAATTAAATCAAATTCAGTGATCATTTGTTATAGGTATATTTCTTCAATTTTGGAGAAGAGTTGCATTTTCTTAGAGAAAAACCTGAATTCATGACATTCAAAGATGTCTTCATTCTAGCCTCAAATCTATCCTTTTATCTCATTCTGATCTCACCCTTTATAGCTTATGTTTTAGCCATGAAACTAGTCCAATATATAATAGCCAAACCCTGTAAGCAATTAAACTGTTTGTTCATTGATTACTTTATCCAGTGGTTGTCAAAGTGTGTCCAGAACCAACAGCATCAGAATCCAATTAGAGCTCGTTAGACATATGAGACCTGCTATATCAGTCACTTTGTGGGTGAGACCCAGCAATATGTGTGATCACTAGTCTAGGGGATTCATATCACATTAAAATTTGAAAATCACATTAAAAATATAGATGAATTAAAACATTAAATATAAAAATGAATCTGTAAACATTTAAGGGAAATATAGGTAAATTTTCATCTCATCTTAGAAAAGACAAAAAATTTCAAACTATAAAAACACTGAAAAATAATAAAAGTTGTGTATGACATTATAGATTGCATAAAAACGGAAATGTCCAAAGTGTTAATAATACCTTAAAAATTAATAGGAAAGTGTGAAAAATTAAATAGGAAAATAAATGTGATAAAGAGCTAAAGCTAAATCCTTTATATTTAAAGAGAACTAAAAAATAAAAAAAGGGGAAACTCCTGAAGAAATATGGAGAAAGAACATTGAAAGTCAGTTTTCTTCCTTGGATGATTCTTTGCTTATTTAAAAAAATTTTTTTTTACCTCTATACTACATTTAAAATCACAAAAATTTAATTAATAAAAAATGTTATGAAAGAAATTTGATATAGAGATTCTTGGTTTGCTTAGTTCATTATCAAATGAAAAGGGAATAATTAAAAAAAAAAAAATAAAGTACTACTATAAGCAGCACCTCATTTTCCAAGGCTTATGTTTGGAAAGCAGGAAAAAAGGAAATACCTTGGACCAAGATAAAAATTTGCATGAATTTTATAGTGACATAGAAAGAACCCTCTCTTGTGAGTCAGAAATCACGACTTATGTTAGCCTTCAGTTTACTACTTGGTCATATTAGATCAGTTCTCAATCTTTAGATTTATGGATGACAGTCCTAGAGTTTCTGAGTCAGTATTTTTTATTTTTTGGGTGTGACTCCAACATTCGCTTTTTAAATAATTTCCCAGGTGGTGCTGATGCTGCTGTACTGGGGACCACACTTTGAGAACCACTGGCTTGGATGACCATTATTTAGGTCCAGTGCCTTACAGCTCTTGCACCCCATGATCTGGTGATAAGTGGATAAGGAGACAGAGAGAAGGGGAAAAGCACCCTCAGTGTCCTCCTGGAAACAGACTTTTAAAGGGTTTATTGAATAAATGGAGTTCTCAATTCCTTAAAATCTCAAACAAAAACAAAAACAAAACTGTTTTCTCAGATTTTTTCATGCCTTATTTTGATTCTGTGGTAACTGTTTCCTGCTCCTTTTTGCATAATTTTCCTTTTCTTCTCAGAAGTATAATTGCATTTATAGTCATACTACAGTATCATAGACATTGGCATCTTTTTCCTTTTATAATAGTTTAGTTTTATCAATTAGATTATACACATCTCTTAAGGGCAGGGAGCAAGCCTATATTTATTTTGCATTTCCCGTTACACATAGTACAGAGCCTCCAATTGGTTATAGATTTTTCATAAATGTTTGCTAAATCATTTACTTGCAAATAGATTAACATTTTTGGGGAATTCATTATTTCTCTATCAGTAGTCTTTGAAAATGTTACTTTGTATCTTGCCTTCATGACTTGATTGTTCAAACTGCTACAAAGAGTGATCATACTCTTTCAAGTGAATTAATTAAGTTTCAAGTGAATTAATCATTGTAGAATGGGAGAGAGACATCTTGAGGACAAATAGCATAGTCTAATGAGACACATTTGCCTCTGGTGGCTGCAGCCACAGTGTGTTTCTGTGGTAATTTAAAATGGTACCCTAGTAGCCCAAAATATGAAGGCCTCAGAACAACTTCATTTGCTACCAAGATGAGATGTACACTTAGACTTTGGCTCAGCTACACTGATAATAGTAGAGTTAATACAGCTATTGGGGTGAAATCCAAAACATCACTTAAGGCTCCTCCATTAGTAAAAATTCCCAAAAAACTGGGTCAGCCAAAATCAGAAGCATTTATTGCTATCACATTATTCCAGAGTAAAATTTGTTAGTTACTTTTATAATAGTATAGTATAAGATCGATATTTTAACAGCAAATGATTGAAATTACCTACAAATTTTACAACAGGAGGCCTAAGTAAATTTTTGTAACTCTTATTAAGAAATTCTGTCCCACTGTTAAACATTATTTTTATGAAGAGTTGTCAGGCTATGACAGTTAAAATAGTTACATAGTAACTAACATAACATTTTAACATTGAAGGGTTGAGATGCTATCAATTTTCACATTTTCCCTTTTTTCTCCAGATTTTCTAATTTTTCTAACTTTGAGATCAGAAAAAAATTGTTTTTAAAGGCTATGCTGCAAGAATGCATCACTTTCAATTATTAAAAAGACATTACCTAAGAGTTAATATTTTATACTAATTTACTTTTAAAAGACTTTGGGTATATTGTTTTCATTTCTGTATTCCCTATAGACTTTACTATTTTAATATGCATTTTGAGTAGCAATTCTTCCCCTGGTTAAAACAAAGAATAATATTTAAAGAAAAGAAAACAAAACAAAAAACAGCCTAGGCATTTTCTTTGATTGCTCTCTTCCTCTCATCCCTCACATCTTATCATCAGTAAGTCTTGTTGATGCTCCCTGCAAAATAAGCTAGGTCCGTTATCTTCCTTAGCTGTGCTATGATTATCCAAGCCAAATCATCATCTTTTCTTTGGACTATTGCAATAACCCCCTGACTGGTGACTCCTGACAATACAGTCATGACGAAGGAGCTATCTTTCTAACTAATCTCTGATATTGTTTCCTAGCACTTGGGAAAAAATCCAAGCATATTACCATGGCCCATGAGGTCCTACAGGCTCTGGCCCTCTGCCTTCCTGCCCCGCCTCCTCTCACACCCTCATTTTCCTTATTCGCATTGTTCCTTGGATAGATCAAGCTCAGGCCTCACAGGGAGTTACACTTGGTGCTGCCTGTGCCTGAAGTGATCTTCCCACTGATCTCACTTGGATGTTTTCTTTTTCAGTCTCAGAACAAATATCACCTCCAATATACTCACCCCTTACACTCTTTATCTCATTACTGTGATTACTTTTTAGAGGGCATGTATCACTGTCAGAGATCATGTAACATGCTTATGCGAGTTCTTGTTGATACTCTAACTCCCTCACTGGAGTAGGAACCCCATCAGAAAAGGGACCTGGGCTGTCTTATTGTCCACTGCATCTCCCCTGCCTGGAAGAGAGTGGGGCTCTTGCTTTTGAATTATTTGAATGAGAAAATCCACTTAGAACTCTGCATATGCTAGAGCAGTGGTATTTTAGAACACAGTATACTATCTCTAGGGTCTCCAGGATTTCCCTGGGCTACAGAGGCATGGATAGCTGTATCAGTTTCCTGGCTGCTATAATAAATACCATGCAATGGGTTGACTTAAACACCAGGATTAAAAGGCTCATGGTTCACCTCTTTAAGTTAATTTGTGACTAAGTGAAAAAAAAAAACTACACAGAGAAAACTGATTATATTAATGCAGTTCTTTGAAAAATAAATTTTATTTCAAATCAACACAAAAATGTAAACAATATTAAATTATAACAGTGTATCAGATGCTTACAGAGCAAGAGTGTTTTGTGTGAAATAAGGACATGTCTCTGGCAATGACAGAGGCTTTGTTTTTATTTGATTGGATTGTATTTAATTTCATTATCAGGAACACTGAGTTCTATAAATGTTAGTGCAGCTACCTATCTGAATGACTTTGCAGGAGGCACTTAACTATATAGGTTTCAGTTTCCTTATCCTCAAAAAGGAATCCACCTTCCAAATAACAAATCCTATGAAATAGTTGCTCACCGAGGCAGAACTCCTTAAATGTTGCAAGACGCAAAATCTCCATCTAGTGGCATCTCAAGTTATGAACACAATCCTTGCAATCTGCACAGTTAAGGAGCACCATGGGCTCCTTGATACCACCAAATGAGCTCTAATGACTTCTTTCTTAATAATTATTCTATCAAATTTACAATATCAGTCATTCCTTATAGTGATGCAGGACCACAATTTATTAACAAGGTTTAAAGGGGAAGAAAGCTAAATTTATTACAACTCCTTTATTGTGATCAGTTTTATGTAATTCCCCTTAAAAATAAAATTTAAAGTCAAAGAACAATATAACTAATAAAATATCTTTAATATAAAATATACTATAAATTAAATTTTATTGATTTAGAGTGAACCTTTTAATTGTTGCTTTACTACTGTGCTTTTCTACCAATTTAAAATTTATCTCTAACATGAAATAAGCTTACTCTGAAATTGTATTTTCTCACATGATTTTATTATTAAAATATCTTAAATATCAGCTATATCTTGCTTCCTAGGTTCTCCAAACTATAGTCCTGTTCTAATCAATAGTGAATCTTTTCAGAAAAAAAAAGTAAGAAAAGATGTATATGATTTGGTAAAGTTCATTGTATGTAAACTAAAGAGAAGAAAGAAATCTGTCATCATATTTCTAATTTCATCATGCAAGAAATATACCTCCCACATTTTCAGCTGTATTTCTCCTCTCTGTTTTGTAAAATATACTACATTTGAGTGTATGGAAATAGCGTATAGAGCATTATTTTACCTTCATATCTATGGAAAAAATACTAAACACTAGTTTTTTATTAACTTTGAACTAGAAATATTGGTGTTCATAATGGACTTTTATTATCAGATGTATGTATATGCATATATGAATGTGTATGTTTATCTCCTATATTTCACCGATTGTTTGCATGTTTTAATAAATTAGAGGGACTCGTTGAACTCTAATGGAATTCGAGAAAATAATTATCCACAGATGTATTGTGAAACAATTTCATTGATGAACATGATCATTATGGTAGTTTAACAACACTTTGTAAAAAAGACAAATCCAAGATTCTGTTTTTTAAATGATTCTCATGGAATTTGTACTCAATTCCAGTGCATGGCTGAATGGAAATTAGTATGTACTTTTACATGTTATAGTCATAATTGTAATGGATATAATAGCAACAGTATTTTAAGGCTGTAACGATTGATGGATTTTTTCCTTTTTCCCCTTCCTTTCACCAGACTGGTTGCTGATTTTCAATTATATTGATCTAACATTTGCGTTTAAACCAGAGCATACATTGAAAATGTTGGAATATGTTACTGCCTATAACGATTTATATTGTCAGATGTCTGTATTACTAACTCTGTCACTCAGACACACATACATAATTATAAGTGTTCAGTGTAGCCAAATTTCTATTTAATTTCTTAATATGTATTCTAATATATGTTGTAAAATTATTTTCTTCTTGTCTTTTTATTATCATATATTCACATGAGAAAATATTTTCCTTTTCTTATTTGTATTTGAATATATTTTTCTGTGACCACGAGCTGTCTATTAAACACATTAAAAAATAAAATGATAAATATTTCAACTTGAAAGCATAGAACATGCTACTACAATTATATGCTTTTTTCATTTACATACATCCTACAGAGTATTACTTTAGGCAGATAGATTTCATTATTATTTCAAAAACAATGAGAAGATAATATTAGAAGCTAAATTTTAATTGATTTGTATGAATCTAAATTCCTTTTAAAATATAAGTTCCATACATATTTGTAAGTTAGAAATACTTTAAAAACTCTCATTTTTTCCTATTCTAACTATTGTTTCAAACTTTCAGGTTGAGTAGGGAGTCTTCCTTCACTTCAGAAGGTAATTTAGTTTTATCAGATACTAATTTTGAAAAAAAAAAAACGCAAAGATTTAATTCACAGATGTTTTGGACAATTTTATATTTCACATTTACAAAGGGCTTTGTGATTTTTAAAAATAGTTAAATGCCTAATAGATCCTTAAATTTGTTTTGAAAATTTATATGAAAGTTAGAATAAAATGAAGTTTGTTGTGAAAAAGGAAGATCTTTTCTACCCTCTGCTGATATATAAATGCAACTGCAGGTTATTTATTACTTAGCCCTTATTTTAGTGAAGAAATTTGAAATTTGAGGGCATACTCAGTCATTTTAAGTTTTAGTAAACACATTTTGGATGTCTAAAGGGACCATACACACTTTGGATATATATATCCAAATATATATTTTTAACTTAAAAATAAATTGATCAAAATATAAACTGACCTGTCAGGTTAATTTTCTAGCCCTGAAAGAAATAGTTATAATGGCATCTATTTGTTGTTAATGAGAAAAAAATCATCATATCACATGCTTCCAAGTTGTCCTATAGCTCAAATTTATTAGCCAACATATATAAAGTCTTCTGAGATGTATTAATATTTGCATTATAGAAATACTGAAACATTAAAAAAGGCAAAAAGCCTGAATGAATTCTTTGTTTATGACATATCACTGACATTTTGAGGAATTATTACATGGTAGAAAAAAAATTGACAGCCTTTTTAAAAGAAAGAAACTAACTTGCAATAGTGACTCTAAATAGAGCTTGAGCTGTTAGAAAAGTAAATCTCAATTTATAAACAGGTACAGTTTAGACTGAAAGTCACATAAAATTATAACTGTCAGTGTTAATGAATTTTAACAAAAAATACAATTTTTATATTATTTTAAGAATGCTTAACACCTTACATATATTTTAATTTTTAAATATTTTATATTTAAAATGGACAGTTCTACTTATTTTGTCATATTTAGTCAATTTATTTTTAGAAACAAACATTTTTCCACATGCCCAGTCCCATTCTCCTCCTTCCTGGAAGCAACCATCATTACTAAGTATCCTCTAAGTTGCTTTGAACATATTTACATGCATATTTCCATATTATTCCATACCATGCAATGTTTTTAGCAAGCGTGTGTTTTCATATATCCCTAATTTGAAATTTGTTTAAACTGTAAAAGCAATTCATGAATGCATTCTTATTGTTAAAACTTCATATTACAGATAACACTAAAGTCATTGTAGATGACAGTGACCAGCCCAAAGGAGCTCTCTTCAAAGAGAGTCTCTGCGAACACTTTCAGATTTTTTCCTATGTATCTACACGCATATGAATTTACAGAAAGAAGTACTGTATTATTATTTTGTCATAATACATTTATAAGTTGCATAAAATGTATATTGCATATCACTTAGCAACTTGATTTTATTAGCTGAATTTCTTGGAGATTTTTTCTATATCAGTTCATATCTTTTACCTTATATGTTTAGCTGCTGTATATTATGCTGCATGCATTATAGATACCCCATATTTTATTTTTGAAATTCCCCTTAATGGACATTTATATTAATTTCAGTTTTCACTATTATAAACCCTAAATCTATCTGTACATATCTCTTTGTGCAGATGTGTGAGTATTATTCTAGGGTAAATGCTGAGAAATGGAATTATTTTAAACTTGATATTTTGATATATAATTCTCTAGAATGACCATAATAATTTGGACTTTTTTAGTGTATGTAACTACCACTTTTTAAACCAAACTTGATAATAAATTTTAAAATGTTATGAGTGAAAAATAGTATATTATGGTGTTTCCTGATGATGAATAATGTGGTTGAATGTCTGTTCATATGTTGATCAGTGATCTGTATTTCCTCTTCTATGAATTTCCTGTTCATATTCTTTACTCTACTTTTTCATTTGTTTCCTCTTTCTTATTGGCCTATAGCAGTTCTTTATATATTTCCTGACTACCAATGGATATGAACATGTTCTCATATTTCATTGGTGATTTGTATTTCTTCTTCCATGAGTTGCTTGTTCATACTCTTTGCTCATTTATTTTTTCCTTATGGATTGTCTTGCTTTTATTGATTTATAGGAATTCTTTACACATAGATTCCAGATAATGATTCTTTGTCTGTTTCATATGATTCAAGTATTTTATTGCAATCCCTACAGTACTCCGTGAATGACTGAATGCCATGGGAATACAAAAGGCTAGCCTTCTTGCCTCAAGGAATCAACTAGTACTCCAGAGCTTCCCTGTGGTATCAGCCTGAAGCTAGTCTCCATGTGAGACCACATCTTTGCTCAAGTTCCACTCCTCCCACCCCCCAATCCTATCATGCTTTCCCTTCCTTCCCTTCTCTTGAGAGTAATACTCCAACAAGCACTTGAAGAAGAATCCCTTGCTCAGCCTCTTCCAGGAAACCTATCCTAGAACACTGTGAGGAAATCTTTTTCCTCAAAATAATCAATATTTTTTATCTGAACCAAATTTTCTAATGTGTGATATTGTAAAAAAAAGATGGTGACTTTTTCTTATTAACAAACATATCATATATGTTCAAATGTGTGCTATTCTCTTTAAAGTTAGCTATTTATTATTTTGAATTTACCACTGCGCAACACCTTCAGCCAATTCCTTTTTTGGAATCATGCTCAGAATCTGAGGCACAATCTTGAATATGAATAATATTGTGTGTTCTTTGTTCCTTGAAGTATGAATTATTTTGTTGATGTGAAAAAATTATTAAGCCATATGTATTTAGGTAGGTGATTGATATGGTCAATAATATTTTGGGTCCCAAAAAATAAGACATGGTTGAATTGAAAATATTTTTAAGAGACAATTAAAAATATGTTTGTAATACGGGCTACATTACCATTTATTCAGTGACTGTTTTAGTTTCCTTGGCTGCTCAAGGGAATACCATGAAATGGGTTGGCTTAAGCAATGGAAATTTATTAACTTACAGTTTTGAAGCTAAAAGAAAATTCAAATCAAGGAATCATCAAGGCGATGCTATCTTCCTGAACACCAGCATTCTGGGGCTGCCTGCAGAAGATCCTTGGCTCCTCTGTCATGTGGAAAGGCACACGGTAGCATCTGCTAGTCTCTCTTTTCTTTTCCAGATTTTGTTGATTTCAGCTTATTGCTTCTATGACTTTCCCTTTCTCTGTCTGAATTTCATTCTGCTTATACAGGATTCCAGTAATAGGATTATGACCCATCCTGATTGAAGTGGGTCATACCTTAACTGAAGTAGCCTCAACAAAATTTATTTACAATGGGTTTACACCTACAGGAATGGATTAAATTTAAGAAAATGCTTTTCTGGGATACATACAACTCCAAACCACCACAGTAATATATCGGTACTGGTACTAGCCCCAAGCCTTGCTGACGTGTGTACTGAGATCTCTAATAGCCTTCCTGTCCTGTTCAGGAGAGGTTCAGGAAACGGCCACACTGAGTCTGTGTGTCGTTAGCATTAAACTTGCAGATGTGAGAGGTTGGGAAAGTTAGAAGTGAAAATAGAATGTATTTGCTGTGGAAAATATTTACAGTTATTGAGTAATTCCCATGTACCAGTCCTTGTTCTAAGTGCTTTGTTGAATTTACTTATTCACCCCTAACAAAAATTTTTTAAGACGGGTGATGCAACTGAGGGTGAGGGAGACTGAGAAATTTATTTAAGAAGCACAGCTCTTAAATATAGTGCTGAATTCAAACCTGGTATTCTGGCACTAGAATTTGCATTCTTAAGTTATGTTTGCATTTTTGTGTGTAAGTCTCAGAGCATAAACTACAGTATTCTTTCAACAAAAATGTAGTCCCATTATTCACCTAAGATTGGGTCACATGAGATATGGTCCTTATACTTCTTTTTTCTTTCACTATTTACTTCTTTCTCATCTGCCAAATTCCATTCTTGCTCTATTTCTCTTCTGGTCACAACTAAAGAACTAAGATCATATATGCTGCATCTCAAGATTGCAAATCTTTCTGAATATATGTCATCATCCACTGCCCATCCATTAATTCTGGCAAGGAACTCATCTGTTTCTCTAAATCTTGCTATAGCAATTTTTTTGAAAGGTATTTTTCTGAGTGTAACTGTCCCCATTTTCATGCTAATTCTGTACCACTGTTTTTCCTTTTGGTTGGAAGATTGCCAAATGAATCCTTCTTTGTTTATATATTATCTTTAGAACTGAATCATTTTTAGGAATCACCCAAAGGCAAACATTTCTGATATAAGAAATTATTGGTTTGAATTCCTACCTTATATTTATTTCTTAAAAATAGCTTAGTATACTCAATATGGCTAAATTATACAGAGATTTAGTAAATTCTTAATTAAGTCTACCCAATCCATTGTATGATTGATGGATCTTTCTGAATTTGGCTGACAGTCTCATGCCCTTCCTGTGTTGGTCACCTCCCGGCCCTGATCAGTGATCCTTTTACCATATATCACATTGTCATCAGCGACCCTACTGGCTAAAGAGGCCCTTGTCAGTGGTATGTGATGATTAATCTGTTAAACATGCCTCCATTAGTTTACCATTCATTTAAGTGAAACAATAAAAACACTTTTGTAAAACATTTAAAGATAAATGTTAGAGTAAAAGAATATTGAGGTGCAAATTGCATGGCCTTTGTAAAAGAAGAAGTCTTTCCAGCTGGACTCCAAACACCTAACCCATGTGGGCCTCATCTATTTCTGAGAAAGAATAGGGGTGGATTTAATTTATGCAGTATTCCACACAAACAATTCAAATGTTGGTCATTTTTTTTTTCTTCCTCTCTCCCAGCCCCATTGTTTTGTTTTTTGTTTTTTTGTGTGTGCTCACTGTCTGTTCTCTGTGTCCATTCGTTGTGTGTTCTTTCCATCTCTCCTATGCATCTTCCTTTTGTTGTGTCATCTTGCTGCACCAGCCGCCAGCTCTCCACGGCGCAGGCCAGCTTGCCTCCATCAGGAGGCCCCTGAATTCGAACCTGGGGCCTCCCACATGGTAGACGGGAGCCCAATCGCTTGAGCCACATCTGCTTCCCTGGTCAGTTGTTTTTAAATTGCAATAAAAATGAATATTTTGGGAAGATGCATCATCTGTAGGACTTGGAGAACAACAATAAAAGACACTGACTTCACTTTATAGCCCCTCCCTTTTTTTTTTCTTGTTTTAGGAAATCAATTTTCATATAGTGATGGAGCCAAGGTTTGGATAAATAGCTCACTTTCATAATCACTCTATGGGCTAGACCCATCCATGTGCCACTTGCTTCAATGTATTTAATAAGAAAAGGAAGAGGTGAATCTACTATTTGCCAGAGTGTTAGTTTCTTTTTTGTGTATTACTGCCATATCCTAAAAATATAGTTATTTAACTGTATTCCAGGTTATGCTACTAATAAGTGACAGAGTTTGGATTTGAAGCCACATTTGTCTTAATGCCAACTGCGTACATGTGCAAGGATATTTTTATTTGTTTTCTTTTGCCATAAAATACTACCAATTTGGGAGGGTGTCTTAGTTTCCTAACTGCTAAAACAAATACCTCACAAAGAGTTGGCTTCACAAAAGGAATTTTTTGGCTCAGGGTGTCAGGCTAGAAGGCTTACTTCCTCCCGAGGTCGTTTTCTACTGGCTGGCAGACAATGTTTGGAGTTTTTTGGCTTTAATATTACGTGGCAATGCACATGGTGGTGTCTCCTTTCTCTCCAGGGCTCTGATGAATGACCTCTAGCTTCTGGCTGCTCCCCATGGCTTCTCCTTCAGTTTCCAATTTCCTTTGCTTATAAGGACTTCATCTATATTGGATTAAGGCCCACCCTCATTCAGTCTGGGCACACCTTAACTAATAACATCTTTAAAGGCCCTGTTTACAAATGGGTTCTCATCCACAGGACCAGGGGTTGGGACCTGAACATGACTTTTGCAGGAGGTGTGATTCAATCCCCAACAGAAAGAGACAAAGAACATTTATAATTTTTGCAAATATGGGTCATCAGGTGACTCTTTATCAGGTCTGACTCATACTGAAAATATTTGAAGGGTGTCCAAATTCTAGGAAAATCTTTGAAAATGAAGGGAAAGAAAGAAGGTGAAGGGGGTTTTGTTTTGTTCGTTTTCGTTGCACAGACACATGTACCTATTTGTGCAAGTGATAATCAGTTTGCAAGATGATGGCTCTGACACACTGCAAGTTTGTTTTATGCCTTTGATTAATATCTTTGGAATCATGGAAGAAAAGATATTTTTTCAATATATCGTAATGATTTAATCTATTTTATTTTACTATAATTCTCAGAAGATAACGTATTAATGAGTCATATAACCCTTTTAAAATCCTCCTCAACAATGCCAGATAAGAAATTCAACTCTAACTTCTTATTTAGAATAGATGCACCATTGTGATTACGTTTGCTAAAGTTGTAGACATTACTAAATAAGATACTTTCTGGTAAAATTCTGTTAAATCCTGGTGCTAAAAATCAAAGGAAGCTGCTTCTCCAGTTTCCCATTGTAAAATCACAATGGGATCAAACCAAGAGATCAAACTGAGTTTCACATCATTTCTAAGAGAGTCAGTGTTTATCTGTGTAGTAGTATTATCTACAGGTCAATCATAATGAAAATTATTTTGTTTAAACAGCATTGAAGGCATAATTAAAGATACTCTTCTTATATAATGAATTTATTTTTTTCAAAAGCAACAAATGTTTATAGTAGGAAAGGACCCCTGGAAAATGGGCTGATCCAGTCCAACTGGCCATGACTTCTGAACCAAAAAAAGACTAGATAAGAATTGTAAAAAGACGCTTATTTTATCCCATGTGGAAATTTGTACATTTATATGAAAATATATAAAATGTTTTGCTAAGCAATTAAAGATATTTGTTATATTTATAATAAAGTATAATTGAAGCAAAATTAACACATCATGCTGTTATATTTGCTTTCACTATTACTTGAGGTTGATGTGATGGCATATTTTTTCATTCAGTTGTTCAGGAATATTTTTTCAAAATATTTGCAAATTTCAGATTATTGAAAGATTTTACAGTGTGAAAAGCTTTCAGTAAACTTATGAATCTCTGAAAGTTGTAATTCAGCATAATTGAACTAAAGGTTATTGCGTTTATTTATGGAAAATAAGAAAGCAAACATGTTTATTTTCTTTCACTTTGAAATCCTGATACACTCAAGTGAAAACTTCAAGCTCTGAAATCCATTACCGTATAGGTGCTAATTGTGTGTTGCATTGGGTACTGGGGAATTAAAGTAAAAGTGCTTAAGATAAAATAAAAAGGGGATGTTTACTAAGCAAGGTAATTCTAGAGGATACATTAATAGGAGAACTGGACCAAAATGGACGAGGGTGTGAAGGGTGGCCAGGGAAGATAAGCTGGAAGGGGCAATGTTATAAAAGTAGGAATCCTACCATATCAGAGTCACAGGAAGGGCATCCTAAGCATCCTAAACGGACCCCCATCTGTGAAGGCCCTGAAAGTTAGAAGTGAACAGAAAATGGTAGGTAGTCCTCAGTGTAGTTGGAGAATGAAATCCGAGGAGGGAAATAATTAAAGAATAATCTAGAGATATAGATAACATCCAGACCTTAAAGGGTTTCTAAAAAATATGGATAACTCTGACCTATAAATATTTTATCCTTCTCTCATTTAGCTGGAGAGCTCTCAATAGGAAATAAAAGACTTCATTTAAAAACTATCAGTAGACAAAGAAAAATAAAATTTTTTAAAAATATCTCTAATATGTTTTATACCTTTTCCAAGTTATCCCATTCAATGTTAGTGTTAATGATTTTCCCTTAGTATCCATGAATTTTTTTTTTTTTTTT
>JAQZBX010037778.1:0-23657 GCA_029593785.1 Cabassous unicinctus | reverse complement strand
GACATGACTAGAAAAAGCAGTAAAAACCAGAGCTACCTGTATGACTCTCACCACCCTCTTTCTATTAATATATTTTTTACTGAGGCATATGATTCATACATGCACATACATAAATATGAAGTGAATAGGAAAAGTTGTGACCTTACAAAATAAAGAGGCATTACACCTTACCGGGGTCCCATATATCACAACTCCACCAACACCTTGATTGTTGTGATCCATTTGTTACAAACTAGGTGTATTAGTCAGCCAAAGGGGCACTGATGCAAAATACCAATAATCAGTTGGTCCTTATAAAGGGTATTTATTTGGGGTAAAAGCTTACAGTTACCAGGCCATAAAGCATAAGCTTCTTCCTTCACCAAAGTCTGTTGCCACATGTTGGAGCAAGACAGTTGCTGACATTTGCCAGGGTTCAGGTTTCTTGGGTTCCTCTCTTCTGGGACTCTGTTGATCTCTGGGCTCAGCTCCTCTGGTTCCTCCACAAGGTCAGCTGTAGACTATGAGGCTTTCTAGGCTTTGCCTCACTCCACAAGGCCAGCTGTGAACCATCAGGAGAAAGGCTTGCCTCTTTTCCTGGAGCCTTCTCTCCTTCCTCATAACCAAGGTCCTCTGTGTGCTTACTCCCCTGGGCTCCAGCATTAACACTCAGCATCAGAACTCCAACATCAAAACTACCAAAATTCTGTCCTTTGCCGTGCCTTTTATCTTTGAGACCCCACCCTCCAAAGGTGGGGCTCAACACCCTATTGATGTGGCCTAATCAAATCCCTAATCATTACTTAATCATGCCCAGATGAACAGAGCAGTTTACAAGCATATTCCAATATGTATTTTTGGAATTCATAAGTATATCAAACTGCCAAACTGCTACATAGGCAAGACCATCATTGAAATATTACCAATAACTATAGTGCATGTCTTACCTTTGGTGTACATTTCTGGGCATCCTCCCTGTTTTTTAAAACACGTCTATTTTATTCATATATATTAATACAACATCCTATTTTTCCAAAGTGTACAATCACTGGTGTTTGGTATATTCACAGAGTTGTACCTTCATCTCTTCAATCATTATTAAACTTTTTCATTATTTCCATAGTAATAATAATAAAGAAAAAACCCACAAATAAACAAGGAAATTATTCCCCCCCTCGATCTCTGTGCATAGGTATTATTCTGCCTTTGCTTGCACAAATATTCATTTGTTTAACAAGCAGTTTTATTGGGATATATTCACATACCACATCATGTGGACAAAGTATATAATGAAAGGCTTTTTTTAAGCTGTTGAAAATGCCTTTATTGTAAAATTGAAAAATAAAATAGAAATTGGATTGAAAGAAATGGTAAACTTTAAAAGAGAGTATAAGGTTAGGTTAGATTTAATATAATCCATGACAACAAGATAGTAAGGCAACAATCATTTATAAAGGGAAATATAATTCTAACATAAAAGAAATTAATTATAACAAAATTCCAATTATTATATTCCAGCTCTAAATACTCAAAATGCCACTGACTGTCCATGGCATGAGTTGGAAATAGAGATACACAAAATATCACTCCAAGATATGACTACTTCCATACTTATAAGAGGCAAGGCTCTGTGTGAGAGGGTTTTTAACACCTTAACAGGGTTTTGTGGAGTTAAAGGTACAGTGAATTTGGCTGGCTGTTCCTAAATACACTGGAAACAATTAAAAAAGAAAGGGATAAACTGAAGGCTTCAAATTTGAAACTTAAGTGCTACAAGAATTATGTGAAATTGTCTATTTAGGCTAAATCCAAGATGGCAGAATAGGGAATGTCAGGCTCAGTCCTCCTCCAAAAACTGCAGGAAGGTAAACAGGCTTACCTGGCTGAAAGGAAGCTGTGAGACTGCAGGGGCAAGCAAGAGGGCAGCTAGAGAGGAGGAGCCCAGTCAGTCAGTGGAGAGGGAAGCCATGGGAGATAGGGCAGGCAAGCCAGCACCCAGCTGGCTCAGAGTGAGAGGGAAGCCAGGGAAGTGATTTGTCTGACAGGCCAGTGCTCAGCCAGCTCTGAGAGTGAGGAAAGCTTCCAGGTGAACAGGAATGCATGCAGGTGTCCAGCAGGCTCTCAAGGGAGGGAGCTGCAGGGCAATCAGGTATGGGGACTGGCACCCAGTGGGTTCAGGTGGGGAGAGAAGAGGGGAGTGATATAGGGTGAGTGGACCAGATCTCAGTCAGTTCCCAGGGAAAGGAGAGACATGAGCCAACACTGAAGCAGCTCCAGGGTGAGGGGAGGGTAGAGCTGATCAGGCAGGCTGTCACACACCCATCTGCTGCAGGAGAAAGAGGAACTGGGGCAGGGAGGTGATGGGCTGATGGGTGCCCACATACCTGGATGAGAGGGAAGGTGGGAAAGTCAGCCAGTGAGCTGTCAGGTGCCCAAATGACCTGGAGGAGAAGGGAGCCAGAGAGTGATCCATTAGATTGTCAGGCACCCAGCTGGCTCCCTAGGGGAGGAGGAGCTGAAGGACAAGAAGCTTCAGGACAGAGATTTTTTTTCTAGAGTTTTTTTCTCTACATCTGGGTATATTGCTGGTGGAGGGCAGGACATGGTGTGATTGATTGGTGAACACTCACAGCCTGAGATGGTTGCTAGTAGCCTAAGAAGGAGGCCTGTTTTATCTGTGGGTTTGTTTTTTTTTTTTTAGTTATGTTTTTTCTCTTCTTCTTCTATTTTCTTTATTTCTTTTCTTTCATTTTCCCCTCTTCCTTTTCCTTTCTTTCCACCATCTCTTCTTTAGTCTTCATTTCTTTCTTTTCATCTTCCTGTCTTTTATTTTATTATATATTTTCCTGTTTCTTTTTTCTCTTTCATCTTTTTCACTTTTTACTTATTCTTTTTTAATTCTTTTTCTCTTCTTATTTCTTTCCTTTTTTGTGGACCTAATTTTTTTGGGAACACAGACAACTAAGATATAGAATAGTGGAACCAAGTGTCAAAGAGGACACATGACACAAAACAAAATGAAATAAAACTCTAGACTAGAAAGAGAAGCTTACCAACTGAATAAGCCCATCAAGGTAAACCAATACCTAGATACAAGCAAAAAATTAAAAGCCATATTAAGAAACAGGAAGACACAATCCAGTCTAATGAACAAACTATAAAGCAGGAAGAGATGCAGAATGTGGAACAACTAATCAAGGATGTCCAAAGAAGTATAAATCAACTTATTGAAGTGAAGGAAAAGATAAAAATTATTAAGAATACACTGGGGAAACATACAGTAGAAATTGTAGACATACATTTAAAGATTACAGATCTGATGGCAATGGAAGGCACAATGCAAGGAATTAAAAATATGCTGGAAGCACTTAACAGTAGATTTGAACAGAGGAAAGAATTAGTGACATTAAAGATAGAACATCTGTAATTGCACATATAGTAGAACAGATAGATTAAAAAATTGGAAAAAATTCAGCACAGAATAAGGGAATTGAGTGACAAAATGAAAGGCACAAACATATGCATTATAGGCATCCCAAAGGAAAAGGGAAGGGAAAGGGGGCAAAAGTAGTGCTGGAGGAATAATGGCTGAAAATTTTCCAACTCTTATGAGGAAATGGGTGTACATGTCCAGGAGGGGAAGTGCACTACAGAATAAATCCTAAAAGATCTACCCCAACACACATACTTATCAGATTGCTAAATGCTCAAGACAGAGAGAATTCTGAAAGCAGCAAGAGAAAACAGATCCACCACATATAAGGAAAGCTCAATAAGTTAAGTGCTGACTTCTCATCTGAAACTAAGGGGGAGAGAAGGCAGTGGTATGACATAGTTAAGGTGCTTAAAGTGAAAAAAAAAAAAAAAAGCAACTGCTGGTCAAGAGTTCCATATCCAGAAAAGCTGGCATTCAAAAATGAGGGAGAGTTCAAAATATTCACAGATAAAGAAAAATTGAGAGAATTTTTCAACAAGAGTCCTGCCCTTGAAGAAATACTAAAGGGTGTTCTACAGGTTGAAAGGAAAAATAAGGTTTGAGGAGAGTGTATAAAGGAAGATTATTAGTAAGAGTATCTAAAAGGATAAAAAGGGGGAAAAAATGACATATATAAACCTAAAGAAAATATGGCTAATGTATGTACTGACAGTAATGCATTGAATGTTAATGGATTAAACTTTCCAATCAAAAGACACAGATTGGCACAATGGATAAGGAAATATGACCCATCTATATGCTGTCCACAAGAGACTCATCTTAGACCCAGGGATGCAAAAAGGTTGAAAGTGAAAGTTTTGAAAATGATTTTACATGCAAAGAATAACAAAAAAGGGCAAGAGTAGCTATGCTGATATCAGACAAAACAGACTTTAAATGGAAAATTGTAAGAAACAAATTACCCTTTTTATTAATATATAGTGTTCTTATCAAGAAGAAACAATAATATTTATGCACCTAACCAGGGTGCCCCAAAATACATGAGGCAAACAATGAAAAATGAAGGGGAAAAATAGATGCCTCTACAATCATAGTGAGTGATTTTAAGATATCATTATCACTCTTAGATGGAACATCTCAACAGAGGGTTAATAAAGAAAGAGAGACCTTGAATAATACTTTAGAGGAACTAAACCTAATAGACCTATACAGAACATTACCCCCAATACAGCAGGATATACATTCTTCTTGAGTACACATGCACCATTCTCCAGAACAGAACACATGCTAGGCCACAGAAAAAATATCAGAAATTTCAGAGAGATTGATTATAAAAAGTAATTTCCACTGACCACAACAGAATGAAGCTGAAAATTAATAAGAGGCAGAGGACCAGAAAATGCACAAACATATGGGAGATAACACTCTTAAACAATCAGTGGGTCGAGGAGGAACTTGTAAAAGAAATCAGTGACTACCTTGAAATGAATGAAAATGAGAAAAAACAGATCAAAACTCATGGGATGCAGCTAAGGCAGTGCTGAAAGGGAAATTTATTGTCCTAAATGCCTATATTAAAAAAGAAGAAAGACTTAACTGCATACATGGAGGAACAGATTAATCACAAAGCAAGTAGAAGGAAGGAATTAACAAAGAATATAGGAGATCTAAATGAAATTGAGAATAAGAAAATCACTGTAAAATTTTTAGCAAAAACAAAAGCTGGTTCTTTGAGAAGATTAATAAAATTGACAAAACTTTAGCTAGACTAACAAAGAAAAAAGAAATAACATGCAAATAAATTATAAATGAGAGAGGGGATATCACCAGTGATCCCACAGAAATAAAGACTATCATAAGAGGATACTTTGAAAAATTTTGTGCCAACAAGATGGATAACATAGATACAATGGACAAATTTCTAGAAACATACAAGCAACCTATATTGACAAAAGAAGAAATAGAAAAACTCAACAGACCAATCACATGCAGTAAGATTGAATTAATCATCAAAAACCTCCCAAGAATAAGCCCAGGACCAGATGGCTTCACGGGGGAATATTACCAATCATTCCAGGAAGAAATAACACAAATCCTGCTTAAACTCTTCCAAAAAATAGAACATTGCCTAATTCATTCTATAATGGCAACATCACTGTAATTCCAAAGGAACATAACAACATGACAAGAAAAGAAAACTACAGACCATACACTCTAATGAACTTAGATGCAGAAATTCTCAACAAAATACTTGCTAATTGTATCCAACAACACATTAAATGAATTATATACCATGATATAGTGGGTTTTATCCCAAGTATGCATGGATGGTTCAATATAAGAACAATCAAAGTAATACACTAAATTAATAGAACAAAAGAAAAAAGTCACACGATCATTTATATGGATGCCGAAAAAACATTTGGCAAGAAGGAAACCTCCTCAACATGATAAAGGGCATATATGAAAAACACACAGCTAACATCATACTCAATAGTGAAAGGTTAAAGGCTTTTCTTCTAAGATCTGAAACAAGACAAGGATGCTCACTGTCACTGCTCTTATTTAACATTGTATCAGAAGTACTTGTTCAAGCTCTTAGGCAAGAAAATGCAATAAAAGGAATCCAAATTGGAAAGGAAGAAGTAGAACTTTTACTATTTGCAGATGCCGTGATCCTATATGTAGAAAGCCCCAAAAAATCTACAACAAAGATTCCAGAGCTGATAAACAAGTTCGGTAAAGTAGTGGGTCATAAGATTAACAAATAAAAATTAGTAGCATTCCTGTACAATAATAAATGAGCAATCCAAGGAGGAAATTAAGAAAAATTCCATTTACAATAGCACTAAAGGAATAAAATATCTAGGACTAAACTTAACTAAAGATGTAAAGGACTTGTACACAGAAAACTACATGACTTGCTAAAGGAAATCAAAGAAGACCTAAATAAATGGAAGATTATTCCATAGTCATGCTTTGGAAGACTAAATATCACTAAGATATCTATCCTACCCAAATTGATTGATAGATTTAATCCAATCCCAATAAAAATTGTAACAGCACTTTTTACTGAGCTGGAAAAGCCAATTAGGAAATTTACTTGGAATGCAAAGGGCCCCGAATAGCCAAAAACATCTTGAAAAAGAAAAATAAAATTAGAGGAATCTCACCACCCAACTTTAAAGCATACTACAAAGCTACAATAGTCAAAACTGTATGGTATTGGCACAAGGATAGATATACTGACCAATGGAATTGAATTGAGAGCTCTGATACAGACCCATGCATATATGGCCAACTGATATTTGTCAAGGCCACCAAGCCCACTCAAGAGGGACAGAATAGCCACTTCAACAAATGGGACTTGGAGAACTGGATATCCATATCCAAAAGAATGAGAGAGGATCACCATTTCATGACCTATAGAAAAAGTAACTCAGGATAGATCAAAGACCTAAATATAAAAGCCAAGGCCATAAGGCTCCTACAAGATAATACAGGGAAGCAACTATGATATCTTGTAGTATGAAATGGATTCATAAACTTTACACCCAAATTGCAAGCAATGAAAGAAAAAATAGATAAATAGGACCTCCTCTAAATTAAAAAAAAAAAAAACTTTTTTCTTCAAAGAAGTTTGTCAAGAAAATGAAAAGGCATGCTACTTGATGGGAGAACATATTTGACAACCCCTCATCTGATAAGGTTCTAATATCCAGCATATGTAAATAAATCTTATGTCTCTAAAATAAAAAGACAAACAACCCATTTAAAATTAGGCAAGAGTTCTGAGTAGACACTTTTACAAAGAGGATATATAAATGGTTAAAAAGCACAGGAAATGATGCTCAACAACACTAGTTATTAGCGAAATGCAAATCAAAACTACAATGAGATTCATCTTACACCTATTAGACTGGCTGCTATTAAAAACAGAAAACTACAAGTGTTGAAGATAATGTAGAAGAATGGACACACTCATCCACTGCTGGGGGCAATGAATATAGAATGGTGCAGCCACTGTGGAGGATGGTTTGACATTTCCTCAGGAAGCAAAGTATAGAATTGTCATATGATCTGGTGATCCCACTACTAGGTATATATCCATAAATGAAACCAGGGACATAAGCAGATATATGCACAACAATGTTCATAGCAGCATTATTCACTGTTTCCAAAAGTTGGAAGCAACCCAAGTGTCCATCAAAGGATGAATGGATAAACAAAATGTGGTATAGACATACAATAGAATATTACTCAGCTATAAGAAAGAAAGAAGTTTTGACACACACAACAACATGGATGAATTTCAAAGTCCTTATGTTGAGTGAAGTTAATGGACAAATATGCATTATCTCACTTATATGACCTAAGGATATTGAGGAAACTCACAGAGAGAGTCTGGAAAATAGGTGACCAAGAGATAGAAAAGGAGTAGAGAGTGGTGAGCTGATGCTTAATCTGGGCAGGACCTATAAGGTGGAAGAGGGTGGTTTGGCAGTGGATGGGGTGATGGGGTGCAGGGATGTGAGTGGGGTCAATGGTGCTGGAGTGTGAGGGTAAGTGTATTTGGGAGATGTGTTGGGTTATCCATGGAACTTGGAGGCGGGGGCTGAAAGAAGGAACAGGTTAACTCTGGGAAGATGGTTGAATATACAACTATGTGAATGTTCTTTTGGCAAACATGGCAAAAGAACATGTTCTTTTGACTCATGCAGGATGTCAGTGGTGTGGGGATGTGTGGGGAAAGGTGCACCTGGGGCATGCTACTATGATATTCCATAGTATAGGGTATTATCTCAATGGGTGTAGACCCACATAGTAAAGAATAGAATATTAAACTACCAGCCTGGGAGTCCTGCTACATTCTCAAACAGAAGGGCAAGAATGGCTTGAGTTTATAGGCAGTGCCTAATAAAATATAACAGACCAATATATGCCAAGCCTCAATGTTAATTCATATAACTTTGACTTTATTAGCCCAATAATAGCTATTGGCCAAAAAGTTACCTCCTGGTTACTCAAATGTTTGCCTCTCTTTAAGCCAACCTCAACAAATAAACACATTACCTTCCCCCCAGCATGAGAGATGATTCCCAAGGACTACCCTCTGTGGCACTAAGGGATTAATACCAAGCAACAACCAGTGGTGCATTTTGGAAAAAGACGTTGATCAAAAGAGGGAAACATTAAATACAAGAGAGTTTTTATGGCTAAAAGATTTCAAAATGAGTCAGGGGAAAAGGATGTGGCTCAAGCGATTGGGCTCCAGCCTACCTCATGGGAGGCCCTGGGTTCCATTCCAGTGCCTTCTAAAGAAGATGAGCAAAACAGTGAGCTGACACAACAAGAGACAGGAGGAAAACATAATGAGAGACACAACAAAGCAGGGGGCAGAAGTGGCTCAAGTGATTAGGCACCTCCTTCCCACACTGGAATTTCAAGGCCTCCTAAGAAAAAGACAAGCACACAACAAACAGACACAGCAAATGCAAAACAATGAGGGAGTGGGGAGAAATAAATAAAACACATCTTTAAAAATAAAAATTAAAAGTTACTTAAAAAAAAAAAATGAGCTGGGAGGTCATTCCAGAGGTTACAATTATGCATGTCTCAGGCAGATCTCACTAACTGCCTCTGTAAACAAAGCGTCAAATATGGGTGCTCCTGAGGGCTTCAGAGCCATCTGGACACTATAGGCAAGGCACACAACCCCTTGAAATCAGCACTGTGTCAATGGGCTTTACCTTGGAATATATGACAACAATTTCCCCAATGTAACAGATTAAGGCTCATTTATAATTTCCCTACACAAGTTTCTTCCACTCCTTTTATTTGAGCCTATAATTTGCACTATACCCTTTTAATCTATGTCTCAGAGACTTAAATCTCCAGTCTGTTCATATGTTGGTTGAGTCCTGAATCTCAGAAGAGTTGCGGCCAACCCCTACTCTCCAGTTCATCAGACTTGCCCAGGACAACAAATAAAATGATGATGATGGACAACCCCCATCCCTAAAAAACAGAGTTTCTACAACTGCAAGCAAAACAGTTCCTTCCATCTGCCCCATAAGATCTAAGTACCCTCTCAATCTGAGGCATAGTAGGCACCACCATCCCCAAATCCTCAACGTTGAGAAATGAGCAAACATAAGTGGGGAATGCAACCATGGACAAAGTAAACTTAATATTATAGTAACAGAAGAACACGTAACATTGATATAAAGATAGTGGTTTCCAGAGGTCCTGAGGGTAGGGGAGGGGGAATAATAGGTGGAATACTTTTGGGCATTGGAGTTAAGTGTAAACCACAAGGTAAACTATAGACCTTGGTTAGTAGCAACGCTTCAATATTTATTCATCAGTTTTAACATTGTAACACACTATTGTAAGATGTTATTAACAGAGGAAGATATGGGAGGGGATGGGGTATATGGGAATCTCTTTTATTTTTTCAATGTAACTTTTCTGTAATCTAAAAACTCTTTTAAAATAAAATTTATTATACTAGAAAAGGAGAAGAGATTTCAGCATTTAGGCAGAGAATTCCTAGCTCTACCACAGGCAGCCAGCATCTCCTGGGGAACTCATCAAGGACCTTCATCTGCATCCCTGGCTTGAAACTTGTGCATCCCCATAGTCATATAAGATAATTTTATAAAATCTCATACTATTTACAGATATCTCCTGACAGTTCTGTGTCCCTAGAGAACACTGACTAATATAGCTTGGTACCAGGAGTGGTAAATTTCTGCAGTTAGAACTCTACTAAGATTAGATTCAAGGGCAGTAATGATGCTGTTACTAATAATCAAGAGGCCATTGACAGTCCATGGCATAAGCTGGCAAGAGAGATACACAAAATGTCAACACTGGATATGACTACTTCAAAACAATCTGGGTGAGAGTGTTTTGACACCTAAACAGATTTTTTGGAATTAAAAGATACAATGATATTGACTGGCTGTTCCTAAATATGCTGGCTACAATTTCAAAAGAAAGGGATAGGAAAGCTTCAAATTCACAATTTAAACATCACATGAATCATGAGAACTCTTGCTTTCTGCAGCCACAGACTTTAGATTTCTGAAAATCAGTGACAGTAGTATAGTTACAATGGAAACTAAAATCTCAACCTTGTAGGGTGTCTGATGAGAAAATAAGGGCATTGGTTCAAAAGGAGTGGGACCCTGAAGATAGGAATAGATACATATGGATTTATGATGATGGCAGTGGAAACCCTTGAAACCCTAAATTCTGCTGATACTTGCAAGATAAACCTGTAATGGTCTGCCCTGAGGAAACTCCTCCCCAATCTGAGCAGATGGCCACCAAACCTCTAGCCTGCCAAAACCCAACCTGCAGACTTTCCCAAGGAATCAGCAAACCAACCCCCAACTGAAGAGATTAATCCTGTCTCACCAGATGAAACTGCAATGCAAGACACTTCTAATGCTTCTTGCTACCCACACGAACATCCCTCTTTTCTAAGACCTATAACTAAACTAAAGTCACAAGTCCCCAAAGGTGAAGTACAAAGTATAACCCATGAAGAATTATGTTATACTCCAAAAGAACAGCATGAGTTTTACAATTAATATAGACAGAAATCAGGGGAATATGTGTGGGAATGGATTTTAAGGGTGTGGGTTAGTGGTGAAAGGAATATAATGCTGAATCAGGCTGAATTTATTGATATGGGCCCACTAAGCAGAGATTCTGGATATAATGTTGCAGCTCAAGGGGTTAGAAAGAGCCCTAACAATTTTGTGGGTGGCTGGCTGAAACATGGACCAAAAGATGTCTAACTTTGCCTGAGTTCGAGATGCCAGAATTGCCCTAGTATACTGTAGCTGAGGGGATGGGGGTTCCAAATGTCTAGAGAGATTTGGAATTTTAGATTATATTTACCATCTAAGACATGCCTACAAACCCCAGAGGACACAACTTTCACCAGAACTGTGAGTAATAAATTAGTGAGTCTAGCCATCTTCCTTGAAGAGTTCTGTGGTTGTTCAGATGATACACCTTTCACTAGGACTATCCAGATGACACATTTTTCACCAGGACGATGAGGAATAAATTTGTGAGACTAACTCCCTCGTCCCTGAAGACTTCTGTGGTTGCTCTTCTCTGTAGGTTAGATATTACTGTAGAAACTGCTATCACAAACTAGTATCCTTAACAACTATGGGGATGATTGGATCCTGGGCTGGCAGAAATCAAGTGGCAGGACTTAACTGCCAAAGATGAGGCAGGAGTCACAATGAAAAGCAGACTCAAAGGAGCATTCAAAATAGTCTGAGTCTCAGACACCTATGGTGTTTGCTAATAGATCATGGGGAAGCAAGTAGTAAAATAGATGGGCAGTTTACTAAATTCATACTTGATCTGTATAAGCAAAAGCATTTCAGTTGAGGGAACAAGAAACAGAGTCACAGCCCTTTAATCAGTTCCCAGACTTGAGGCAGTTTACAGACCCAGAGCCGCTCAAATGAGGCAAAGGCCAAGTCCTCTTGGGGAAGGTCCCTGTTACACTGCCCAAAAATTTACCCTGTATATCTTCCTTCCAGCCTTCCCCAAAGATACCTACCAGTGTTTTACCAGGGTAACAAGTGGAAGCTACTAGAACTGACCCTAAATAGCATAATAGTAACTCAAAAAGTACCAAATTCCTGAAGAGATTGCAGAGATCAGTGCCACCATCAAGGACATGAAGAATGGAAAG
This sequence comes from Cabassous unicinctus, assembly GCA_029593785.1. Taxonomy (NCBI): domain Eukaryota; kingdom Metazoa; phylum Chordata; class Mammalia; order Cingulata; family Chlamyphoridae; genus Cabassous; species Cabassous unicinctus. The sequence continues at coordinate 11,511 of JAQZBX010037778.1, read as the reverse complement.
GTGGTGATTTCCACCACAAACACATTCAACTCTATTTGGCCTGTGCAGAAAACAGATGCATCTTGGAGGAAGATAGTAGATTATCATAAACTTAACCAGGTGGTGACTCCAATTGCAGCTGCCGGATGTGGTATCATTCTTCAAGCAAATCAACACACCCCCTGGAACCTGGTATGTTGCTATTGATCTGGAAAATGCTTTTTTCTCAATTGCCATTGCTAAAGACCTCCAGAAACAGTTTGATTTCAGCTGGCAAGCCCAGCAATATACCTTCACTGTTCTACCTCAGGGGCATATCAACTCTCAGCCCTCTGTCATAATATTGTCTGCAAGGATCTTGATCATCTCCCCCATACACAAGATATCACATTAGTCCATTATGTTGATGATATCATGTTGACTGGACCTAGTGAGCAAGAATTAGCATCTCTTTACACTTATTGGTAAGGCATTTGTGTGTCAGTGGCTGAGAGATAAATCCAACAGAAATACAGGGGCATTCCACCTTGGTAAAATTTCTAGGTGGCCAGTATGGGCCATGTTGTGGTATCCCTTCTAAAGTGAAATATAAGCTGTTGCATTTGGCCCCTCCTATGGCCAAAAGTGGAGCTCAATACTTTGTTGGCCTGTATGGATTTTGGAGAAAATATAGTCTCCATTTGGGTGTGCTACTCTGGCCCATTTCCTGAGTGACTAGAAAAGCTGCTGGTTTTGATTGGGTACTGGAACAAGAGGAGGCTTTGTGACAGGTCCAGGCTGCTGTGCAAGCTGCACTGCCAATTGGGCCATAAGATCCAGCAGATCCAATGGTGCTGGAAGTGTCAGTAGGAAATAGAGATGCCGTTTGGAGCCTTTGACAGGTCCCTAAAGGAAAATCACTCCTTAGGATTTAGAAGTAAAGCCCTGCCATCCTCTGCAGATAACTACTCTCCTTTTGAGAAACAGCTTTTGGACTGCTACTAGGTCTTAGTTGAGACTGAATGCTTAACCATGGGCGACCAAGTAACCTTGAGACCTGAGTTGCCTATTGTGAGCTGAGTATTGTCTGATCCATCAAACCATAGAGTTGGGTGTGTATAGAAGCACTCCACCATAAAGTGTATGTGAAGGAAGATTTTAATAATCAAATGACTAAGATGACCTGTTCTGTGGAAAACAGTCAGCCTGTTTCCCCAGGCCCTCCTGTTATTGCTCAATGGGCTCAAAAGCAAAGTGGCCATGATGGTTGGGGTGGAGTTTTTGCATTGGCTCAGCAACATGGACTTCCCCTCACCAAGTCTAACTGGGCTGTAGCCACTGCTGAATGCCCCTTATGTCAGCTGCAGAAACCAACACTCAGCCCGATATAGCACCATTCTCCAAAGTGATCATTCTGCTACCTGGTGGAAGGCTGACTACATTGGACCACATTGATCATGGGAGAAGAAACAATTTGTTCTAACTGGAATAGACATATACTCTGGATATGTGTTTATCTTCCCTGCATGCAATGCTTCTTCCAAAACTACCATCTGTGTACTTACCAAATGTCTTATCCATTGCCATGGTATTCCACATAGCATTACTTACCAAAAAATCCATTTTACAGAAAATCATGCATGAGAATGGGCACATACTTTTGGAATTCACTGGTCTTATCATGTTCCCCATCATCCTGAAGCAGGTGGATTGGTGGAGTGGCATTTTGAAGACTCAATTATGGTGACAACTAAGTGGCAAATCATTGCAGGGTTGGGGCAATGTTCTCCAGGAGACTTTGTATCCTCTAAGTCAACATCCACTCTATGGTGCTCTTTCTCCCATAGCCAGGATTCATGGATCCAGGAATCAAGGATTGGAAATGAGAGTGTCACCATTCACTCTTACCCCTAGTGGTCTAACTAGGAAAAGTTTTGCTTCCTGTCTTTGCAAACGTAAACTCTGCTGGTGTATTTGTCTTAGTTCCAAAAGGAAGAGCATATCTTTCAGGAAACACAATTCCATTGAACTGGAAGTTGAGAGTGCCACCTGGCCACTTTGGGCTCTTCATACCTCTAAGTCAACAGGAAAAGAAGGTAATTACTGTACTGGCTGGTGTGATTGATCCTATCAAGGGGAAATAGGATTGCAACTATACATGGAGGTAAAGAAGAATTTGCCTGCAATGCAGATTTCCTAGGGTGTCTCTTAGCACTACCATGCCCTGAGATTAAAGTCAATAGAAAACTGCAACAATCCAAATCTAGACAAGGCTAACAATGGCCCAAAATCTTCAGGAAGAATGTTTGGGTCACCCCAGCAGGCAAAAAAAACCATGGCCAGCTGAGGTGCTTGCTAAGGGTAAAGGGCACATGGAATGGGTAGTGGAAGAAGGTAGTGCTAAATACAAACTTTGGCCATGTGACCAATTACAGAAATGAGGAATGTAATGGTCATGAATTTTTGTTATGAGTATTTTTGTATAGGTACATAAAACAAATAATGTTTTGTTTTCTTCCCTATCTTTTGCTCTTATTATATGACATAAGTTGTATTACTTTCATGCCATAGTATTTAAGGATGTCAACTTTAAGAGTGAATATTATCCAAGGGCTTCCACTCTATTCTGGAGGGCTTTAGGGCATTTCTGTTTGTATGAAGGACAGTTGAGTACTGTTAGGTGATATACACACACAAACACATCTATTATTGTTTATTTAGAGAATAAGAAATTTTTAAGGTGATGTGTATGGCTGCCAAGTTGACAAGGGGTGGGCTGTGATGATTATGCTAATGTGTCAACTTGGGAAGGTAATAGTGCGCAGTTGTTTGGTCAAGCAAGCACTGGGCTAATTGTAACACAAGGGCATTTCATGGACATTAAACATCAGTGAGTTGATTGCATTTATGGCTGATTACATCTATAATCAATTGAGTGACATCTCATTCAAACAGTTGAAGGTCTTGAAAAATGGAAATGATTTGGGCATTCAGGCAGAGAATTCCCATCTCTACCTCAGGGAGCCAGTATCTCCTGGGGAACTCACTGAGGACCTTCATCAAAGTCCCTGGCTTGCAGCCTACCCTACAGAATTTGGACTTTTGCATTCCCTACAGTTGCATGAGACAATTTTGTAAAATCTCATACTATTTATGGGTATCTCCTGTCAGTTCTGTTTACCTAGAGAACCCTGACTAATACACTCCTACAGTGTATTATTATTTATGAATATTTTTGATATTCCAAAAATAGGTATTGGAGTATTATTTATGAATTCCAAAAATAGGTATTGTTTGATATTATTTATGAATTCCAAAAAATAGGTATTGGTGTATGTTTGTAAATTGGTCTGTTCCTCTGGGCATATTGTATTGGATTCACAGATTTCATTTTTATTTGATTAAATTAAGATTAGGGCTTTGATTCAGCAACATCAGTGGGATGTTGAGTCCTCACCCCTTGGTGGGTGGATACTCACACAGACAAAGGACACAGCAGAGAAGAAAGACAGCTATATAGACTGCAGAGGCCCTGGAAAGAGAGATGAGCTTGATAGCCTACAGCTGCAGCAGAGCCTGGGAAGAAACCCATTTTGGGGAGAGAGACAAGCCCTCCAGCCTACAGGTGAGATCAGAAGAAATTGGGACCACAGAGCCTTAAGAGGGAAGAAGGAAGGCTGGGCTCTCACAGACATTGCCTGCCATCTTGCTTCAACATGTGGCAAATGACTTTGGGTGAGCAAGTACCTCTTATGGTAAGTTGACTTGGACTCTTTAGGGCCTTGCAACTGAAAGCTTCTACCCCAAATAAATATCCTTTATAAAAGCCAACCGATTTCTGGTTCTTTGCATCAGCACCCCTTTGGCTGACTAATACACCCCCCTTTCACCATTTCCCTTGGGCAGATCTTTCTCTAGGAAAGGACAGAGCTGGTCTCCCTTCCCACCCCTCTCCAGCCCTCAGGAACCCCTCCCTAACTGAGCACAAGGGGTGGCAATTGGAGTAGGACCAACGGTGGTGGCCTTAGGTCCAAGATCATGGAAAATACTTCCCACTAGTTGCAGCCATGCCTCCTGCTCATGCCCCAATGTCAGTGTCCCCCAGCCTTGCTCCCCTCTTCTCCTACCTCCATTGGCTTGGTCCATGTCCTGAATGCCCCACCATGCCCTGAGGAAAATGAAGTGGTAATAGGTTGGGGGATGACCCTGTGTCACCACTGTGAGGCCTACAGCTGCTCTGCCAGGGAGAAGGAGGAGAAGGTAGTTGCATCAATCTCTGTGGCAGGCAGATCCAAAATATTTAGTCTCCAGGACCTTTTCGTAAACCAGAGTTTGTCTTTCCTGTTGGAAAAGACAACACCTAGGGGAGCCCAAATGTGGAAGATGAATGTGTGCAAAATGCCTACAAATCAGAATATTTCTCCATCCCACAGAGATGAAGTGATTCATTGCCTGACCAAACTCAAGTACCATTTCAACCTTTCCCCAGAGACATCTGGTTAGCTGTCTTCTTGACAGACTTTTAGCTACTGTAAAGCCTCACTCAAAAATACTTGAGTTAATGCCCTGGTGAGGACTGGCAGACCCACATGCCATCCTGTGAGAGCTAAGCATTTTCCCACTAGAAGGGAAATGGCAAATGAGGTGGCTAGGACCCACTTCAGCTTAGCCCCTTCAAGGTGGTCTATGGGTACCTATCCTCACCCAGGCCCTGGAAACCAGGTTCTGATCAAAACCTGGCAGAACAAAACTCACTCTTCATTAGAGCCAAAACTATTAGAGCCAAAATAGAAAGGTCCTGACTCTGGTTCTGATCACTCCCACAGATGTTAAAGTTAAAGGAATTGCCAGTTGGGTGCCCTTAGCCTGAGTGAAACCATCTGCCCAAGGAAGTGCCAGCTCACAAGAAGCACTTGACAGGACATATGAGTGCCAGTCATTGGATGACCTGAAATAACCTCTTCAAGAGACAAAGCTAAGTAATGTCTGTGTCAAAGCCAGCTGTACCCTCTAACTCTAGCCCAAACACCTACTGCTATGGGGAAGGCAAGCCAGATACCCCTTAAGAAATCTTGTCTCTTTTCATTTCCTATAGTTTCTCCCTATACAATAACTAAAAGGGCAATTATACCTCTTTTCATCCCCCTCTTAGCTATCTTAGGCACAACCACCACCATAGAAAACTGGGAATGGCAATTTATAACAAACCCCATTATCTATTACAATCTCTCCCTAAAGCATAGAAGAAACTAGCTGTGCCTTAGAAGCTCTTAGACAGCAAATGGACTTTCTTGCTGCTGTAGTACTGCAAAATTGCAGAGCCCTGAACATGCTAACGGCAGCACAGGAGGTGATGTTACTATTTCCCAATGAAAAAAATGTTGTTTCTATATTAATCACTCTAGAATAGTTCTAAACAGCATTTGAAACCTGTAAGGTGTATCCCATCAGCTTCAGGGGGATGCAGCCCCTAAAAGCACCTGGCCTTTCTCATTCTCATGGTCCAGTGTGTCATAGCTTGCTCCTTTTGGGACCCACTTGCCACCATCTTCTTTATCCTTTTAGTGGGGTCATGTATCTTAAAAATTCCAAGTTTATCTCTTCCAGAATCAGTGTCTTCCAAAACAAGATATTGGTCACACAGGGATTTCAGCCAGTTCCAACCACAGTGCCAGACTTATCTTCCCTCCACCTCAATACAGTAGCCAGAGAGATTTATGCCCTGTAAAGCAGGGACTATACTGCCCTAACCAGCAGGAAGTAACTACAGAAGAATGATCATCACCCCCTTAAGAATAAGGGTGTGAACTTTCTGAGGGGGGAGTTGAGGCAGGTTTGTACAGGGTAAGCCACAAAATGACCAGCAGACCACAGGGCCAGCTGACCACATGGCCAGCAGACAACATGATGGTAAGACCACTCTGGGACCTGGAGTGTAAACTTGAGGTCCTAGTTTCTCAATCCAGAAATCCCCCCTTGGCCCCAGATATTCCAAACAGGACTCACCCTTTGCCCCCACCATTGGTGGGGTAACAAATAACAGCTGGTGCCCATCCCCTTCTCATTAGGAAGGGGGAGGAATAATTAACAGTTTAAAAGGTAATCATATGAGGCAGAGCTCACTCTCTGCCTAAAGGAGCCTGCACCAAACCTTGATGTGTATTTCTGTCTTTCTCTTCCATTTCTCAGCAAGCTCTGTTCTTTCCCCCATTTCCCCAATAAAGACTTTTTACTCGCCTAGCTAAAAAAAGAAGAAATGCTTGAGTTGTATTGCAATTAGCTGTTTTTTCTAGCTGCCAAGACTGTGGAGGGAGATTCAAGAGACAGTTTCTGTGGATATCCTTCATCTGAAATTCTGAGCATTGGTATCTTCACACAGCTACACCATTGACTTTTCTTCACATTTTCCATGCCATTTCAATGTCAACTAGGCCTCAAATACTCTTTGGTTTGCCCAAATTGTGCCAATATAAAACATTTTGCTATCCTTACCAATTAACTAAGTAAGTGTTTGATCTGCAACAAACTTCTGCAATTCAAAGGATCCATGCTTGCTCTGGAAATGGAGAAACTCATTCCTGATTGGCTTTCTTTTACAATTGAACTGCCTCAGAAAGCACAGCTGGACAGCTCCCAGTTATCCACTGTCAGGAGCTTATGGTACATCACCTTTCTTCTCAGCAGTCTTCCCTGCTTCTAAATCCCATTTATGTTTCTGGTCCCCTCAAGGACACCCTAGTGACTTGTGACAAAGGAGTGTTCAGATTATACCCCTCTGTCTCAGGCCCAGGTTTCTCCAAGGACAATATTAAATGAGAAGTGCTAGTCAGAGGTGCTAGTCAGAGATACAGCAGTCTTGCTCAGCTGCAAGTGGGTGTAAGCAAGCACACTTCTGATAAACACAAAGTAGAGGAAATGGAAGTGGGTGACTTCTATGGTGTAATCAAATAGCTTTATAATGAAGATAAAGTTTCAGAAAATATGGGTTCTGTGTATGTCACTGATTTATCAAGTCAAGAAGGACAAGCTTCACCTTACCCACCTTTGCAGCTTGTTTCTCTCTCTCCTGTAGTTTCAACAAGCGTTACCTTCAAATGCAAACGAAGGCAGTCTACTCTGGAAATGAGAATATGCAAAACCAGGAAAGAGGTTATTATAATGATTTAAACCTTAACAAGCTGAATCAAAGTGATCCAGGAAAAAAAACCTCTTGCTTACTTGTGTGGCTAATTATAATTCAACATTATTTAAGGACTTAAATATGACAAAAAAGTATAATAATTTCAAAAGACCCAAGAACTTAAGGAGAAAAAAAAAATTTGTAATGTTTGCCAGTTCCATTATTTTCTTCACTAAAATGTTAATTATCCCTAGAAATTCACGTTTTTATAAAATTTTTGAAATTTATAGCTAGCAAACCTTGTGCCTAGCAGTTTCCTCTTCTTTTTGCTTGTTTCTTTACTGAATACTTAAGAATACTTAATGAATTTTATGTATGTTGATCTATACCCTAACCACCACAGTTCAGGAAATTATATTTTAGCATTGTAGCAATCAGCTTATTTCAGCATCACAGCCATGTTTAATCCATGATTCAAACTCAAATTAGTCTGAAAAGGGGAATTCAAAATTGCCCCATATGAATCAGAGGTGGTAAAATAGTAAAAGGAACCACATTATCACAATGATATACAATGATATTTTGTACTTTGTGTTTGTCTCATTTTGATCCCTAGGGTTTAAAGAAAATTACTGCTGTTATTTTTATTTATCTTAAGGTGAAACTTAGTGGTATGTAATTAAGACGCTCTTAGATTTGTTGAATGCAATTTTGACATTTGTGTAAAAGAATTTGTGATAAAGTTAATATATCCAGGTGCTCACCAAAGAAACGTGTGTAACAACTAAAACTATAGTTTGTAAGTGATCAGGAGACTGACTAGATGTAACATGTAAGAAATGAAATTTAGGCTATAAGGATGTTTTTTTTCCAGATTTATTTATTTACTTTTTTTATCCATTTTTAACCCCCACCCCCACCCCATTTCTGCTGTTTTTGTGTCCACTCACTGTGTCCATTTCTTGCCCTCTCTTCTCAAACTTCTCCTTCTGCTTTCACCAAGATTTGATCCTGGGAACCTCCAATGTGGGAGAGAGGCATTCTGCCACTTGTGCACCACCTTAGTGACTGGTTTTCAGATGCCTTGTCTTGGCTTTCCCTTGTGTCACTCTTCTGTTACATCATTATCTTGCTGCATGCAGTGCATCCATGCACAGGGCCTGGTAGCCTGCATGACTTCTATATTTTTCTTTATTTTACCAGGAGGTCCCAGGGCTCAAACTCAGGTCCCTCTATATGGGAGATGGATGCCCAAACATTTGAGCCACATCCATGCCCCTATAAGGGTTTTTCTTGACAAAAGTGCCTCCCTCTCCCCACCCTACCCTACCACCATTTCTCTTGATGATTTCTGGATTCTGAGCAATCCAAATAAGCTATTGCAGTCAGAACCATGCATTGATGATAAAAACCTCTGGTAAGCAATAAAAGTCATTTTAAAAAATGATATTGCAGATACCCAGATGTGATGAATCTGATCAATGAGAAATGGAGCCAAAGTATCAGCCAGGCCCTGAAAGGAGTGGATCCAGGACAGAGAGACATGGGTCTTGGGCATCAGAGCTTGCAAACATCAGGGAAAAAACAGCCACAACTGGGAGAATCAGCAACTGCGGTCTAAGGGAGAAGACTACAGAGGGAGTTCAGATATTCACATGGGCCCTTTTAACAAAGGTATTGGATGATATTAGGAAGCAGAGGAGCTAATTCTAGCAAGACCTTCTTGTAGAAAGGGGAAGTCAGCCAGGATTGGATGGGCTCTCCCATAAAAAGGGGACATTGAGCAGTGGCTTGAGTGCTTCTGGGAGGAACAAGGTCAAGGGGACTCTTATCTTAAAAGAAGGGTCAAAAATGAAGCTATTTCTTTTTTAATGTTTACTTTTAAAGTAAACATTACATTCACAAAGTTTAGGGGGCTAAATAGTTCTAGAATTCTTTCTTAAGAGAACTGAACTCTTGTACTCCTCATATCCCATGTCCTTTCTCCCAGAGGGAACCATTTTCTGAGTTTGCCACTAACTACTTCTGGGCCCTTCCACCTCCATTTCAGCCCCATCTGCTGTCTTCACTCTCCTACATTTGTGTCTTGTTTGTAGAGGTGGTGACTTCATTAAGTTTAGTAATATGGTGCTAATTTTTTATTCTAAGTGTTCTCATGCAAATCTTTGTATTTTTCTTCATTTCCTTCTTTTTCTCATATTTTCTTTAGATAACTCATGCTAATTTTTCCTATTTTTTTCTTTATATTAGAGGAGTTCTCCTGAAACAAGGGATGGTATTTTCTCCTTGTTAGAAAAAAGATATCAGACACAGTAGAGCTGGGCTGTTCAATGTTATAATCATTCACTACTATATTTTGGCTATTTAAATTTCAATTAAACTAAAAATTTCACCACTCATTTGCACCAGCCAAATTTCAAGGACAGAACAATTATAAAGCAAAGTCCAATTCATTCACCAACTCATAAGAACTAGAATAAGAAGATAATCTTTGATGTTTTCTGTGGCACTCTTTACATTATACCACTTTCCCTCATTCCTCAATAGAATTAATGTCCTTGATTTTGTGAATAAGTTTATCATATTTTAATATCACCAAAAAATATTTTTAAATTTTTGTATATCTTTTACCTTAGTGGTTTCATGGTTCCAGTTCTGGCTGGACCTTCTTTTATTGCTCAAGAGCAGCTTTGAAAAATTCTTCCATGCTGAAGGGCATAGCTGTTCCAGTTGTATAGTATTCCAATAAATGATTATAGCACTTTATTTTGTGAATATTTGGGTTGTTTTCAGCTTTGGGAAATGGGTTAATACAAAGCAATGCTTTATTTTTCTTTTTTTAATATATCTTTTATTGAAGTATATCATTCATACATGAACATACATAAACAACTATATAGTAAGAGTTGTGAACTTACAAAATAAACATGCATAACATGTGCATGAATGTTTTGTAAGTTCACAATCCCTAATAAAAATATATTTAAAAAATACTAGGGGAGACAAGATGGTGTTGGTTTAGAAAGGCACTCACTGACTCGCTCTCTGAGGATAGCTGATTGGGAACAGGGTCCTGCCTGGGGGTCTGTGCTGCAGGCGCACAGAGTGAGAACCTTGGGGACATCTATCTGGAGGGAGCTGGATGGCGTGGATTGCACGGGAGAGATTCATGAGTTTTCCCCCAGCCTGTGCTGGTTAACACAGATGGCTGAGCCCCACCCTCAGGGAAAAAGGTTGGTTTGAGCCATGACTCCCGCTGGCAACCCCATGAGACAGAGCGTTCTCTGAGAATGGGAGGGTTCTGGCAAAGGGTCAAGAGGGGTTTACTTTCTGTGGAATTCGCTGCCTGGAACCCCTTGCAGCTTTGGGGAAGAAAATAGCTGGCTTGAATCAGCACCAGGCTGAGGGGAGTGGCGAATCTGCTGAGGAAGGTTGATTTACCTAGCTGCCCAGGGATAAGCCCCAACTCCCGCTGGCAACCTGGTGACAGGGAGCATTCTCCGAGAGTGGGAGGGTTCTGACAGAAGGTGGAAAGAGGTTTCCTTTCTTTGGATTTGGCTGTCTGGACCTCCTCATAGATTTGGGGAGCAGATAAGCCAGCTTGAAGCAGCGCCAGGCTGAGGGGAGAGGCGAATCTACTGAGGAAGCCTGATTTAACCAGCAACCCAGTGACACTGAGGCTTGGCTCCAGAGGGGGCAGAGTCAGCAAATTTTATCATTCTACACAAAGAAGGATCAGAGCTTCAGCTCCCCTGGGGAGGTCAGGAAGTTAGAAGTGCTTGATTAGTTTCCATAAGCCTAGTTAGGGTCCCCTCGGTGAAGGGGGTGGTCTAGAAGAGGACTTCTCTTGGGTCCCTTATTTCACAAAAAACAAACAAACAAAAAAAAAAGTCACTTTAAAAAATAAAAAGGAATTTTTCTTTTTAATTAAGTTTAATAACTGAAATCTGCCTCAAAACCAGCAGATAGAACCTTGCAGGGCAATTGATTGATGAGCATAAACAGGAGGAGGGGTTCCACAAGGGGAAAGAAGGAACATGGTTCTTCCTTAGCTTTATTTGACTGCTTGCTTGTGTGGTTTTTTGGTTTTTCTTTGTTTATTTGTTGTCCCTTGCTGTTCTGTCCCCTTCCCGCCCCCTTTTTTCTTTCTTTCTTTCTTTTCTTTTTTTTTTAAATTAGGTGCTGTTAGCTTGTCTCTTCTTTGCTGTGCTTATTCTTCAGTGATTTCCCATTCTCTGTCTATATTGATTTTGTATCCCAAGCTATCTCTTTTCCTTCCTTCATCTTTCTGCCTTCTGCTTTCTGTTGTGGTTCTTAAACCATGCTGGTTCATTAGCCCACAACATAAGGCTGTCAATTTCTATTCTATCTATTCCATTTTCTTCTTTTTTTATTAATATTAACTTTTTCCTTTGAGCCCTTTCTTTACTCTT
>JAQZBX010037777.1:0-23657 GCA_029593785.1 Cabassous unicinctus | reverse complement strand
ATTTGAAGGACAGTTTTGCTGGATAAAGAATTCTTGGCTGGCAGTTTTTCTCTTTCAGTTTCCTGATTGTATCATGCCACTGTCTTCTCGCCTCCACGGTTTCTGAAGAGAAATCTGCACTAAGTCTTACTGGACATCCTTTGTATGTGATCGTTTGCTTCTCTCTTGCTGCTCTCAGAATTTTCTCTTTATCTTTTACATTTGACATTCTGAATAGTATGTGTCTTGGCATAGGTCTATTTGGATTTATTCTCATTGGGGTATGGTGTGCTTCTTGGACATGTGAGTTCATTTCTTTCGTGAGAGTTGGGAAATTTTCAGCTATTATTTCCTCAAATACTCTTTCTGCCCCTTTTCCTTTCTCTTCCCCTTCTGGAACTCCCATGACACGTATATTGTTGTGTTTTGTGTTGTCATTCAATCTCTGAGCCCCTGCTCAATGTTTTCCATTCTTTTCTTTTTCTGTTCTTTTCTCTCTTCAATTTTAGCTGTTCTGTCTTCGGTATCACTTATTCTTTCTTCTATCATTTCGAGTCTGCTGTTGTATGCCTCAAATGTGTTTTTGACTTCAACTATTGTGTCTTTCATTCCCATGAACTCCGTTATTTTTCAGTTCAGGATTTCAAATTCTTCTTTGCGTTCACTCAATGTCTTCTTGATGTCATTTATCTCTTTAGCTATATTGTCTTTCATCTCATTAATTTGGTTTTGGAAATTTGTGCTCATCTCACTGATTAGTTCTCTCAAATTCTGCATCTCTTCTGGGACTTTGATGTATTCCTTTTCTTGGGCCATGTCTTCTATTTTCTTAGTATGGCTTGTAATTTTTTGCTGGTGTTTAGGCATCTGGTTAGGTTGTATTTTACTTAGATGCTCTATCTCTTTCTCTTTTATAGGGTTTTATGGCAGGAGGCTGTGACTTACCACAGCTCTTTGGTTTTTGGCTCAACCTTGATTATTAGGATTGTCTTGCTGGTTGCTCAAAACTGGGCACTGGACCAAGTAATTGGTTGTAGAGTCACTTCCTAGGGCCTTGGGCAGGGAGGCTATAGAGGCCAGGAAAAGCCTCTCCTATTTATTTTTAAATTTCTTATGTGTACTTCCTTGGTCTGCCTGGAGATGGCACTAGTTGGCAGCTCTCAATTCAATGCCTGGTAGGAGTGTATTTGTTGTGACACAGACCAGATCAAAGTGATAGAGCTTCCTGTCTGGGGGCTAAGAGCCTTGTAATTCAAACTTTCTGAGACTGTTCTCCAGTCTTCTCTGGTAGCCCCCTCCCTTTTCCCAGCTAGGAAATATTTCCACTCCCCTCTGAATCCTCAACAATCAGTCCCTTTTTAGTAGAGGAGGAGGTTGGGAGGTTTGTATATCTTTAGCTCCTTGCAGGCTCCAAGGCAAACAATGGCGCAGCCCTACCCAGCCTGGAAGGGCTCTCGGGACAGGGCAGACCAAACCTGTGAGGCAAAAGCAGGGTCAGCCCCAGGCTCTCTCTCCCCTCTCCTGTGGAGTCCTCAACAATTAGTCCAGGCTAGAAGAGAGGGAGATTGCGAGGGTCGGATTTTTCCAGTCCCTCCTAGGCTCCCAGGGCAAACCACCGTGTGGAGGGGTCCCTGGGGCTCCGCAGCCCAAATTTGCGGGTCAGAACCTGAGTCAGCCTAAGGCTGTGTCCCTCTCTCTCCCCTTTCCGGGAGTGGTAGATCCCTGGAGCCCCCTTTGTCTATAGTCGCAGGCCCAGGGCCCGAGAATTCTAAAGAGGGTGGGGGAGGGTGCCGGCAGCAGCAGCCGCTGCTGGTTCCAACACACGGTTCTGTCTTCGTGATTTCCCTCTTTTGTCCCTCTCTCCTCTGGGTGGTGTGCAGCCTTCACCTGCTGTTCTAAACCCTAGAAGATCTTTTTCAGGGCTGTTTCAGCCTGTCCTCTAGCTATTTTTCTGGAGAAGAGATTCCTGTGTCTTACTAGTCTGCCATCTTCCCAGAAGTCTGATATATTTTTGAACTTGGGGTTTGCAAAGATTTCTTGGATACTATATGAAAACATGATCCATTAAAGAAAAATAAATAGTAAAGTGGGCTTTCTTAAAATTTCTGCTTTTTGAAAGACACTATTAAGAGAATGAAAAACCACAGACTGGGAGAAAATATTTGCAAATTGCAATTCTCAAAAAGGAATTGATTCCGAATATATAGAGAGAGAACTCTTAAATCTCAATAATGAGAAAACAACCCAATAAGAAATTGGCAAGTATTTTAACAAACATTGTCTAAATTTAAAATGATTGACCATATCAAGTGTTGGAGAAATGTGGAGCAAGTGGAATTCTCATACACTGCTCATGGGAATGTTGGATAGTTAAACCACTTTGGAAAACAGGTTGGTAGTTTCTTTAAAAGGAAAACATACTACCCACCGTATGACCCAGTCCATTCCTAGGTATTTACATGAAACATGAAACTTATGTTCACACAAAGATGTGTACATGAATGTCCATAGCAGCTTTATTTGTAATAGCCCCAAATTGGAAACAACCCAGATAAGCATCATCAGAAGAATGTACAAACAAATTGTGGTATGTTGTACAATGCAGTATTATTCAGCAATAAAAATGAATGATGCATTGATATATGCAACAACATAGATGATTCTCAAAATAATTGTGCTGTATGGAAGAAGCCAGATTAAGAAAATTGTACATACTGTATAATTCCATTTATATAAAATTTGAGAAAATGTCAGCTAATCTCTAGTGGCCAAAAGCAGATCATTGGTTGTCTGGGAATAAGGGTTGGCAGGCGGCAGTGCTTATAAAGGAAAACAAGGAAACTTTGGGGGATGATGCCTATGTTCATTATCTTGATTGTGGTGATAGTGTCATGAGTATCTACAAATGTCAAAAATTTTCAAATTGTATACTTTAAATATGTGGAGTTTATTGTATGCCTTTATACCTCAACAAAGCCATTAAAATGTTTTAAGTCACTAAACAATCATATTGGTGTCCCTGATATAATTACATATCAGTAAGGGAACTACTGACCCACCTGTGATTCATTACCCACCCTCACTTTTAGCTTTTACACCTATGCTATTATCAGAGCATCTTTGAATAAATTTACACTTCTGCAACTTGCTTTATCCCAGTCACCAATCCTAGAACTTTGTAGGGCTTATTTGGGTAAATAGATTTTAAAGGCTATTAGTGCAATAAGCCATTGACAGTAGTAGTCAAATTCTGCAAAGCATGGAGTTTTGAACAGATCAAGTCAGTTTCCTCAGAGCATGTCAGTAAGGAGAGGCTAAAAGGGCCTTGTCTTGGGAATCAATTCTGTACTGTGGTTCAGTATCTAGGCAGGCTGGATACTGTGACTCCCGGCCTGGAAGATAGATGGAGAACAGATAGAATTTACTACCAAAATAATACAGTTCCAAGATCAAGCAGATAATCAACAATCGGGAGAAAGGATGAGTGAAAGAGCATATCAGGTATCAAAGCTGAAACAATTTGCCCTGATGTGGGGGTTCTTGGCATTCAGTCTTTGAGCACAAGCAACCTGGAGATTACGGGTAAAGACTTTTAACAGTGAACAGGTAGATAATACACAGGTGGAGGAAAAACACAATCCTCCAGCAGCCATTTCTGGTAATAAATTGGGCCCGGTTTCCCAAATGTTACTCATTCGTACATACCTTTGTGATTTTCGCCATATTTTGACCATGACTACTTCTAAAATTTCCATGTTGATGAGGATATTCCCTACTTTGGGCCTTTTTTCCAAACAATAATATCATTGAGAATATGGATTTGAAATATATGGTGTTCTGGGTAACTCTGTTTTAATAATCATTGAAGAAATAATATACAAATAAATAATTTATATAAGATGTTAATTCTTGTACTTTTGAGCATCATCTGAATTAACAGTGGTTCTCATATCCCATATAATGAGATGTAAGATAAATTATAAATTAAAAAATAGTTAAGCCAGTATACCTATATGTAAATGGTATAAGATGGTACAAGTCTTTAAATTTAAATAGCATGCATTTTAATATGTATTCCCCTCTTAAATTTGTTTACTAACTCTTTAAGCAGAAATGTATTGATTACTGTGTACCACTGAGGAACAAAACAGATTTCCTGCCTTCCGAGGCATTTTGCTAAATATTGTTCATGCATTATTCCATTTATTTCTCACAACAGTCATCATGAGCCCCATTTTACATGTGAGAAAACTGAGGCTCAGTGAGGTTAAGTAACTTGCACAAAATTAAACTTGGTCAGTAGAGAAGCTGGGATTCAAGCTCGTGTCTCTTTGTTCCTGTCATCCACTGTCTTTTTCAATACACCATACTACATCTCCATGCCACAGTGACCAGAGAAGGCAGAATGGGCATCATAAATGATACAAGTTCGTTTCATTTTATTACTCTCTCCCTTTCCTACCCAAATTTGGTATAACAATGCATGGGAGAAAATCATATAGCTGCTTTTTTCTTATTTTCTCTTAGTTCTTTCTTTCCTGTGTTACTTGATAGTCTATCCTCTTTCAGTCTCATTATTTAAACAATAGAAGCTCACTTGGCATAGAGTATAGGAAATACCTGTGGTTTTATCTTGGCTTCAGCCCTCGTTTTCCATTGCTAATTGAACATGATTTAAAAAGAAATGAACTCACCCATCACCTTCTTTGTCCCTCTAAGCAGATGTAGAACATTTTCTCAAAACTATCCTGCAGCCCCGATCTGTGGGTCTTAAGAACTTTTTTTAAGGTGCTGTGGCTGCCTTATGTTGTTCTATAATATTCCAGATTGTTTGAGCTTAGTGATGTCCTCCGCATCAGTGGGTGACAGTTGCCTGCTACCCAGACGCCTGCCTGCCTCTCTCACTGTCTACTCAACAACATCTTTGCTGCAAACCTGCTCCTCATGTGAAGAAACATGTCGCTTTGAAAGGAACATTTCCCACAAACATTCCGTAAGAAGAATACAGGTTTTCTACCACCCACATCCATATGCACTTATTTCCCTTAGAAACAGGGATTTGCTATCCTGGAAAAATAGGCTTTTTTACCTTCAGGCTTTTAAATTTGTGTTACCAAACAAAAATAGTTAAGACTTGTAAAACAGCTAATTGAAGTTAATGGTTAAATTTATGAATTGAAAATCATAAATTATTTTAAAAATACATGGGAGAAATGAATATTCTAGACCTGCCCCAGAATAATGAGGATTTAAGATTATTGGGGGAAATGGGGTTTAGAACGTTCCTACTATAATTTTGTATCCCTCTGCTTTCCTACACACATGGACACCTTCCTTCATGCACTACTATGAGGAAGCCCATGATCTCCACGTCACTCATGCACCTGACAAGAGCTGAGGATATTAAGCCACTGTCATACATCTGAGACTATGGTATACCATATATTTTTTTTTATCACTTTCTGTTTTTAACTGGCATTTTTATTCAAAAGAAGACCAGATAAATCATTCTGTCACTAGCCACAACAAATTTCACTGATTTCCCACTTGCTAAAACAAAGTGAGAACAGGGATATAAATCCTACAATTTCTCCTTCTAGCAATGTCTAAATATCCTGAAAAGTGCTGCTCAGCCAAATGGTTTTGTTTAAAGTAGCAAGACTTTATGTGTTTCTCAGAAAGGGAGATGATTTTCAGGTAATTGATGATATAGTTCATATTTATAGTTTTTATCCTTCCTTTCAAGCTTTGGAGAGAGGGTTATGGATCTCTGGGTCTCTCCTAAGGATAGAGTTGGATAAACTTTCTAGCAAATACTAAGGATGAGGAGCTTCTACTAGCATTTTTATTTCATTTCCAAATGCATTATCTTCCCTTCAAACCAGTTCCTCTGTTAAGAATACATTTATTTCCCTAGTCCCCCAGGTTTGAAAGTGAAGGACAAGGTCTGCAATACCCTCTGTCACAGCTCTCCCTCCTCCATATTTGGACAACAAATTTTATTGACTTCTTTCACAATATCTATCACATTCACCCCTTTCTCTCTTTTGTCACTTTTTCCACTGTGATTGAAAAAAAATTTTTTTAAATATATTTATCTCATACTCCTGGATTTACTTTCTTCTTTATCCTATCCCAATCCATCACAAACACTACCACATACAACACTAGGGCCAGGCAAGTGGACCTTGGCCTTGGGGTTGAGCTTTGGCAAGTTCCATGCTGGCCCTTCTCTCCTGTGCTTCTTTCCCAAAGGTAATGGAGTCTGGGGAGTCAGGGAGATGTGCCCACCTGGAGCCTGCACATCCCTTCTAGACCATCCTTCAGGAACCTGAGACACCTGCCTTCCTTGTGCATCTAGGGCATGGGAGAGCTCTTCTCTGGGTCTTTCCTGGTAATAGTTGACCACACCAGTTGTGTATTTCCTAGGTGTAGGACTGTTTGCAACAGGTGGGAGAAGAAAGTGGATAGCACTTGGATGTGTGGGTCAGTCATGGCTTGGAAGAAAGTAGGAGATCGATGGCAGGTGAGGTCCACAGCCACATATTCCTTTGTGGCCATGCTCCAGAGATGGGCTTGAAACTCTGAGGAATCCAAAACTTACCATTTGAATTTAATTTTCCAGATTTTTATGGAGGAATATTTGTCCAGGTAGAAGGATACTGCCTCCATTTACATTCTTGTCCCTGGTCATGCAAATGCTAGGGCAAGCTGTACCATGATGTACCCATAAACATAAAGCTGTTTTGATGATATCACAGCTCTCTCCAAAAGCCTTTAGTTACATCCTATTGCCCATCAAATAAACACCAAATTCATTATTTTTACCTTCAAGACACAGGATCCACTACTCCACAATAAAAATCTGAACTTTTAAGGACTCTGGACTACAGCATTAATTACCCCTCAGACTTGCATCATGTTTTTTTCTGTCACTGTGTAATTTAATGTAACATTTCATTTTGCCTGTCTGCCCCTTCATGCTACAACCAATTCCCACATCTAAAGTCCTGCTCATCCTTCCTAAAATAGTTTAAACAACTTCCCATAACTTTCCATGGCTGTCTAGCCTGAAGCAATCCTTACCTATTAAGGGTGGAGAGTATGTTCCATCTTTGAAAATAACAAAGTAAATATGTTAAAAGATTCCTAAATATATGTTGAATTACTCTGTCGGATATTTCAATGAAAAAAAAATATTGTAAGGATGGAACTGCAGGGTCACAAGTTTTTTCTTCTCGTTTTTCATCTCAAAGTATGCTAATTTGGAAATCTAAGAAATAGAGGCAAGCACATTCAGGTTCTCTTACCATGTTTCGTAAGAGACTTCATTTGGTTGAGAAGTACAAGAGTAAGGTGTACGGAAAATTAGGGTTCCCACTGAATTACAATCTATTTTTTAAAGATTGTTATTTGATAATTATTCAGTATTGTGGCAGTTTGATATAGTTATGAATTCCAAAAATATATATGGATTATGCTTGTAAACTGGTCTGTTCCTTTGGGCATGATTAAATTATGATTGGCGCTTTGATTGGTCCATGTCAGTAGGACGTTGACTCCCTGCCCCTTGGTGGGCAGGGACTCAGATATAAAACTACATGGCAGAGCAGAGGAGTTAGTTGGAGTTTTTTGAGTTGGAGTTCTGATGCTGAGTTTTAATTCTGGAGCCCGGGGAAGTAAGCACATAGAGGAGCTTGGTCATGAGGAAGGAGAGAAGGCCCCAGGAAAAGAGATGAGCTGTTCACCTGATCGTCTACAGCTAACCTTGTGGAGAAAACAAAGCCTGAGCCCGGAAAGAGACAAGCCCCAGGAAGAGAGGAACCCAGGAAGCCTGGACCCTGGCAGCCATCTTGCTCCAACATGTGGCCATAGACTTTGATGAGGGAAGTAACTTAACTCTTTATGGCCTGGTAACTGTAAGCTTCTATCCCAAATAAATACCCTTTATAAAAACCAACCAATTTCTGGTATTTTGCATCAGCACCCCTTTGGCTGACTAATACAAGTATTAAAAATAAATACTTGTTTTTTTATTTCTCCTACATTTTTTTCATTATTTGTTGTTAAAGACTTTTTAAACTGAGTTGCATTTATTTAAAGTCTCAAGTATCTTTGAGAAGAGTCATAATAACTTTAATCTGGTGATATAGTAGATGCTGTGGTATACCGCTGAGATCCCCCTTCAAGACTGGCTTGGTCCTGTCCAAATTATTGATTCATATGACCTTGCACCTGAGTCTCTCTCCAGACATTTCCCTTGGTGAAAAGAAGCTACCTTGTTCAAGGTTATTCCCTTGCCCTACATCCAGTGACTTATTGACACTAGGGAACCAAGTCTTGGTCTCCTTGCCTCTATTGGGACAACTATGCATGACCATTCCTGCTCCATAGCTCCTTGTAAGAATGGCTAAGACCTCGATTGCAATTGCATCATAACTCAACTTCTCCCTCTGCTCAGTTCTGTTTCCTTCTCCCCTAACTGGTGGTGTTCCCGAGCAACCTCCCCTATATACCATCTGCCCATAAATCTCAGGGTTTCAGAGTCAGGTTCTCAAGGAAGTCAACCTACAACTGGTGATGTTGACTTTGACATTTAATTAATTATAGAATTTGTATTGGATGGGAACTCAGAATGTAATGTAGTAATAATACATTACAATAATAATAATAATAATAATAAATTATTGGGTATCAGAACCAGATATACCTGGATTTGAATTTATGATCCATAATAGAATTGTTTCATTATTTTGAACTAGCTACTTAAGTCCTCTGACTCTCAATTTCATTATCATTGAAATTATAATTGTTACTGACAGTGCAGGATTGATATGAGTGTTAAATGAGATATATAACACACATAGCACATTATCTGGTTCTTTGCTTAGAGATATTATTAAATGCTAGTTTCTGTACATCTCTACCCACTTTCTACTACTCAAGTAAAAAGTCAAATTCCAATCTCTGTCGGGTTGGAATTATATATCATTTATTCCTATGATTCATAAATTCATTCATTCAATACTTTGCATATACCAGATACGTTCTAGGCATTTGGGACATATTAATGAAGAAACAAATTCTCTGCCTTTATGAAAGTTACATTCTGGAGTAGAGAGTGGGAAGAAAGAGAAGTTAGAAGGTGATGCAGGGGAAGCAGATGAAGCTCAGTGGTTGAGCACCTGCTTCCCATGTACGAGGTCCTGGGTTCAATTCCTGATACCTGAAAAATAAAAGGTGATGAGGGCTCTAGATAAAATGGAGCAGGGTAAGGGCATAGAGTTGGGGAGTGGGCAGGATGTTAGAGTAGAAGGATACATTTGCAATTTTAAGTAGGGAAGATAGGGTAGTCCTTACTGAGAAGGTGACACTTGAGCAAAGATCTGAAGGAGATAAAGTAGTGAGCCACAGATATCTGAAGGAAGAATGTTCCACATATTAATAATAGGATTTCACCAAATCTACTTCATATTGTTGATGAATCAACCACTTAGTGTCCTCTCTCATCTTTGAGCCTTGAAAGATGTTGCCTATTTCACCTGGAATATTGTTTAATAATCAGCTCTCTGGTAGAAAGAAAAAAAACCATTGTGTATGCCAACTTCTGTGGTGTAAATAGTCCCATCATGGCCAGTCTACCAATGTGATGGCACTGAATGTGAAGTTGGGAAGAGATGCACATAATCGGCTCTTGCAAGCCAGTGTGAGGCGACTCCACCACAGGACTGCACTTGATTTACTCCTTATTGAATATCACCTATTTGAAATTCTCTCTGCCCTTTAGCTCTCATCTCTGGTGGGTTTGATACCCTTCTTCAGCCCTCCAAAAGCAGGCTATATTCTCGCCTCTATTATAACACTTTGGTAATCTGTCTACAAAACCATAACTATTGCTCCAAAAGACTTAGCCACTTCAGGGCAATTATCATTTTTGCTTTGGTGAGGCTCAGCAAAGTACCTGACACGTGATAGGAACATATAGTATGTTTTCTCAAATCACCAATTTTGGTAAGTTGGTGTTATTGTTTCTTTTAAAAATTTACTTCTAATAGTTGATGATATTAAAGAATCAGTTAATTGCTTTAGGGTGATGATGATATTGTGGTTATGGCATTTAAATCACCTTTATCTTTTTAAAGATATATATCAAAATATTTGCAGATAAAATTACACGGAGTCTGGACTTGCTTCAGAATAACCAGAGATAGGTACATTGTCTTTCATTCTATTTTTCTCTCTAGTTTTAGATATGTTTGAAATTTTCCATAATATACTGTAAAAAATCCATTCTAATTTACTTAATTTGAGGTTGTTTGCCATAAATTGAACTTGTACGTCAGGTACTAAAATTATTTTTTGCATTGAGCTTGGAGCTGCATTTCAATAGTGGATTCTTCAAATTGTTACTTAATAGCCACTAATATAATTACTTTAATAATGGATTTACATTTTGTACTTAAATGCTCAGGAAATATATTGTATATTTAACAAAGAGAAGGAAAACACAAAGAATCACAAAAACTTGGCATAGGCCCGTAATAGTCAATGAAATTCTTTCTTGGCTTAAATAACATTAGAGAAGTTTTCTTTCATGTTTACCTCATTTTACTTAAAAATGTTTAGTCAAGAAATTTTTCATATAAAATTACCACTCTCAGTTGTTTTACAAAAGTGGTTCTCTGGCAGACTCAAGAGTGAGATTTATGAGAGGCAAGTGTAAAACAAAATCTATTTTTTCGCTAGCTGCACATACCGACTCAGAGTGTTTTGCCTAAAGAGTTCTAGGATGGATGTGAAATTGCCTAGGAAATTAGATGTAGATTTATTTTCCATTAAACCTGAATGGAAAGAATATGTTTCAGTCTAGCAGTATTAGTAAATATTGCTACAAGTATAAAGAAGCAAAGCATGTCTACAGGGGCTGGAAAATCAGTGGGCACTAAAATGAAGATCTTTTGTTGCTTATTTTCTTCTGTCTGGGCTGAATTTTAAATAACCATTTTACATTTCAAATCCATGTTTATGTAAACACAATAATAATGAAATCCCGTTTGATATTGATGGACTATAAAGTACCTTGCTGAAAGAATATAGTCAGGACTTTGTTCAGGGAATTTCTATGAGGAAATATGGCTGATTTTAATATTACCTCATAAAATAACCCCATTTGACTAAGAGTTTATTAGAAGTTGGTTAGTAGTACATTTGAAGTGTTGATAGTCTCTGGGTATTCAAAAGGAGTGTTCTTACTACTCGGATATTTGATAGAGTGTGTTTCATTAATGCTTACACAATAAAACAGGTATCTGCTCAACTAAGATGCTTTCAGGACAAACAAAATGAAAAACTTTTTCAGCTCCAAATTTTATTACCTCTTTTCATTCATTTACAATAAGATCTGATTCTACTCAAAGACTCAAATTTGAAATATCTGCTGCCTTGAGAGATACTGCAATGTTTGTTTTAACTTTTTATTTTGAAATAATTTCCAATTTACATAGAAATTGCAAGATTTACTCAGAAAACTTCCATATACACTTACCTACCTTCACTAATTTTTAACACTTTTCCACCTGTGCTTTTATCAATATCTCTCTCTTTTTCTCTCTCCTTAATATATTGATATAAATGTATGTATTTGTATCATATGCATATATATATATATAATTTACTTTTTCTAAACTATTTGAGAGTAACTTGCATATATTATGCTTTTTTATCCTAACACCTTATTGTGCATTTCTCAAAAACAAGGACATTCTCTTATGTATTCACTATAGGTTTACCAAATTCAAAAATGTTAACCTTGCTATAAGATCTTACATTAATATACAAGCCCTATACCATTATTGTGAGTTGTCTCAATAATTTTCTTCCAGGTCAGGATCCAGGTCAGGATCCAGTAGATCATCTGTTGCATTCAGTTTTCATGTCTCTTTGGCCTCTTTTCATCTGAAACTATTTCTAGGCTTCCTTATCTTTTGTGACACTGATGTTTTTTTGAAGATGGCAGACCAGTTATGTTATAGCATGTCCCTCAGTTGAATTTATCTGATATTTCCTCATGACAAGCTTCAGGTTGTATGTCCCCAGCTAGAATATTATATGATAGATGTTGTGTTCTTCTCGGTTTATCAGACTCCTCAGGAGGCACCTCTGCCTGCTCTCATTGATGATATCAATTTATGTCACTGAGTTATGTTGTTGCTCAGATTCTCCACTGTACAGTCAAAAATTTTTCCCTTGAAACTAATAAACAATCTTGGGGCAAAATATCCTGCTCTTCATCAAACTGTCTCCCATAGATTATTATCCATTGATGATTTCTTCCAGAACTAATCTTTTGAATAATTACCACAAAATGGTGGTTTTCCAAATCAAGCACTCCCTTTACATCTCTGTCAGCACTCTAATGTATTATATAAGGAAGAGCCTTTCCTTTCTAACTAATTATCAGCATGAATGTATGAATTCCTATTATTCAATAGGTTATAATCCATTGCTATTATTATTAATTTTGATGCTCAAATTATCCCAGATTTAGCCAGAATGAATCCATTCAAGCTGGCTCCTGTGTCCTTTGACATGCCCTTACCATATTTTTAAAAATCCATGAGCCCTTCCTCACTATCAGACATAACAATATCGTCCAGTTTTGCTATGTAAATTCCATGCCCAAGCTTTATAATCAGATGTTTCTCCAAGGAACATGAATTCCTTTTAGATTGGAATGGTACTTAAAAATCAAGATTTGTTCACTAGGTGTGCTTATGGATACTTGGGTGTAATTGTAATTCAGTGGACAAAGGTAGAAAATACTTGTGTGTGTGTCTGTGTGTGTGTGTATGGATATATTTTAGAATTCATGAGTACATACTGATACCTCTAATTCTGTCCCATCCCCTCAAAGTTCCTCCTTGTCTTCCCCATTCTATGTTTTTATATTCCTTCTTCCCTGGTTCCTAACATTAACAACATTAACACATTGACTCATTTGCTCAGTCCTATATTATATATAAAATAGCTCAGAATTATGACATGCATAGCACTACAAATAAACCTAGTTTTTAAAAAATTAAGATTCAATTGCAAGTTTTTTCCCCCTACAATGAGGGTCTATACCCAAAGAACTAGGTTCAAAAGTTGCTAGGATGGGGAGCGGATGAAGCTCAGTGGTTGAGTACCAGCTTCCCATGAATAAGGTCCCTGGTACCTCCTTAAAAAAAAAGTTGCTAAGATTAGTTCCCCCCCTCCCCCGCCTTTTGTTTGATTATGTTATTCATTTGAATTATAATTGGGTTCATATATTTGTGTTTGACTCACTTTACATTTCCCCTCTCCCCATTCTTGTTGATTTAATTGTATTTTTTAATATGTAGAACTTTAGTACGCTTCTAGAAACCTAAATTAATACCAAAAATGTAAGTTTACTGAGAGAAGCATCATTCTCTCCCTAGTCCTTCTCTCTGTTCCACCTACCTACCCATAGGCAACCAATTTCATTATTTTCTAGTTTATCTTTCTTGTGTTTCTTTTCTGCAAATGTGAGCAGATACATGTTTGTTTTCTAATTCCCTCTTCCTCATCACTCTAAAGGTAGCATACTATTTATATTCTTTTTTCACCTTGATTTTCTCACTTTAAAAATATATCTTGGAAGTTACTCTATGCTAGTTCATAGAGACTGACCTCATTTTTAATTGCTGCTTAGCACTCCATTGTGTATATCTACCTATTTTATTCAACCAATCTCCTATCTATGAACATTAGGGAATTTCCAATATTTTGCAATCACAAAAAAATACTTGTATTTTCCCCAGCAATATATGAGAGTGCCTGTGTCAACAAAGTATAGTGTCAAACTTGAATTTCTACCATCTGATGAATGAGAAATGATATTGCTGTGTAGTTTTTTAAAAACAAATTAATTTTATTGATGCATATTAATAAAGCATACAATTCATCCAAATTGTAAAATCAGTGGTATTTGGTATAATCACATCATTGTGCGTTCATCACTTCACAGTATAGTTTTAATTTGCATTTTTATTATGAATGAAATTAATAATTTTAATAGCATTTTTTGTGAATTCTATAGTCATAACTTTTACCAGTTTTTCTATAGAATTTTTGACCTTTGTTCCTTAATTTATTTTTTTAATGAGATATTTTGCCTTTCTTAACGTATACATTCCACCCCACCCATGGTTCCCTTGTCTGTTTGCTCATTGTTTTTGCTTGTTGTCTGCTTGTTATCTGTTTGTTTCTTCTTTAGGAGGCACTGGAAACCAAACCTGGGACCTCCCATGTGGAAGGTGGGCTCCCAACTGCTTGAGCCACATCTGCTCCCTGTTTGTTTTTCTCTTGTTTTTGCTCACTGTCTGCTCATGGTTTTGTTTGTTGTCATGCTCATTGTTTTTGTTTTTGTTTTTTTGCTCATTGTCTGCTCATTGTTTTTGCTTGTTGTCTGCTTGTTGTTTTTTCTCATTGCTCGTTGTTTGTTTGTCTTCTTTAAGAGGCACCAGGAACCGAACCTAGGACCTCCTATGTGGGAGGTGGGCACCCAGCTGCCTGAACCACATCCATTCCCTGTTCGTGAATTTTTAAGGTTCTTTATATATTGGGAATGTTAATCTTTTGTGATAAAGGTTGCAAATTTTTCCAGAATTTGTGGTTTATCTTTTGGCTTTGCTTATATGCTTTTGTTTACCATGCTCGTTTGTTTTTATTTTTATGTAGTCATTTTAATAAATCTTTTCCTTTACTGCATATCAATTTTGAGTCAAAGTTAGAAAACCTTTCCCAGGGAAAGAAACTTACCCTGTTTTCTTATAGTATTTGTATAGTTAAGTTTTTTTTTATGCTGCTATGATTTTAAGTTAAATAATACACTTTAAGAAAAATCAGAATAAAGCTACATTTATCCCAGTAAATTGCAGCTGGCAACTAAGGACAGAAAGAACTTGGCTATCCTTATGTTTCATTTAGTAAGAACATCTGAAAAACTGTGAACAGTAGGTAAGAATTTTCTTATTTCATTAAATCTCTTTCTTTTTTAAATTAGCAACAATTTAGAACACATTTCCTTCCCCAATTTTAAGGAAGCAAATGTGAGAAATATTTTAATGAGAAAAAAATACACAATATTTATGAAAATTCTTTGACACATTGAGCACAGTCATTCCTTCCCTCTCTTGAAAATCAAGTGCCAATTCTCAAGTGCATCACATATTCCCACCTTGGGTAGAGAATTTCAGAAAATGTGCCATAGGTGCTTCATATTCTGTTTACATCTAATCTATGGATGGGACATTTGAGTTGGCATTCATTTGTATATATTATCTTCTAAAGTTAAAGACTATATACTCAGTTTTGTATCTTACTTTTTTCATTTAACAAAATTTGAAGTTTTTCACATCCACATAAATCCCTCGTTCTTTTGAATGACTAAATAGCATGTTACTACATATATATAAATCATTTTAAAAAATTTAACTTATACCTCCTTAATGGACATTTGTTTTTTTCCCCTTTTTGATATTGCACCAATGATGCCCAATAAATACTCTATTACGTACCTTCCAAAAACAAACAAACCATCCCAATTAGGAAATCAATAATGCGCGACATCACTATCCAATCCATAAACCAACTCCATTCACATTTCATCTATCATCCCTTAAGCGTCGTTTTTTTTTCTTGTCCAGTAGTCTAACCAGAACCATGCACTACACTCATTGTCATGTCTCAACAGTCACCATTAGTCTTTCCCTTTTCTCTCATACCCTTAACAACTATAAAGAGTCCACGTTTTTCATTTTGTAAGATGACCCTTAACTGTGGTGAATCTGATGTTTCCTTGTGACGAGACACAGGTAATGAGGTCTTGGTAGGAAAACCACAGAAATACTTTGCTCTTCTCAGTGCATCACACCAGGAGATACACAATGTCAACTTGTCCCAATGGCGATTTTTACATTGATCACCTGATCATGTTGGTGTCTGCCAGGTTTCTCCATTCTAAAGCCACCATTTCCCCCCTTGAATTTCATTGGTATCTTATGGAGATGATATTCCAATATTATGCTCCTGTTTCTCAGCAAACTTCATTCACCTTAGCATTCACTGATATCTCCAAACTTCACAATTCATTATTGCCTCCAACTTGCAGCCAAATGGTGGCTATCTTTTTCCATCATTACTTCTACATTTATTAGCTGTCATTTTCTGTAGGGAAAAACTATTCTTCTCCCCCCATTTACTTTTTTTTTGTCCTTAAAAAATAAAATTTAACTTTAACTTTCCTATATTTTTGATGTATTAGATTATTATTTAATGTGTTAAGAAAGAAGCACTTATGTATAGTCTTATATCATGTGGTGTTTTTGCCCATTTTTTTCATTTATTGAAGTATATCACTCATACATAAACATACATAAAAAATAAGTGTATAGTAGTAGTTATGAACTTACAAAACAAACATACATAACACCATACAGGGCTCTAATACCTCACCCTACCACCAATACCTTGCATTGTTGTGAAACATTTTTAACTA
The DNA here is from genome assembly GCA_029593785.1 of Cabassous unicinctus. Lineage (NCBI taxonomy): Eukaryota > Metazoa > Chordata > Mammalia > Cingulata > Chlamyphoridae > Cabassous > Cabassous unicinctus. The sequence goes on along the minus strand of JAQZBX010037777.1, from coordinate 7,117 downwards.
GTGATTAAAGAGCATCCTCAAAATATTACTACTAACCAAAGTATCTTACATTTCATGTATTTTTCCCCAAACCCACCCTATTATTATTATTATTTTATTTTATTTTTTTATATCATTTATACGTGAACATACATAAACAGTAAGTGTATAGTAAAAGTTGTAAACTTACAAAGCAAATATGCATAACATCATACAGGGGTCCCATACATCAACCCACCACCAACATCTTGAATTATTATGAGACATTTTTTATAAATTATGAAAGAATATTTTCAAAATTTAACTACTAACTATAATCCTTATCTTACATTTGGTGTATTTTCCCCCCAACCTACCCTATTACTTTTTTTAAAATATATTTTTATGACAGAAGTTGTACACTTACAAAACAATCATGCACATGTGCAGAATTCCCATACAACTCCCGTCTATCAACACAGCACGCCGCAGTGGAACATTTGTTACAGATTATGAGATAACATCATCAGACTATTACCAGATCCATAGTGTACATTTGGCACACTTTTTCCATGCTCCCCCATTATCAACACAGTACATCTTTGGTATAGATGCATGAATATTACATTATTACTGATAACCATAGTCTATAGTTTACTCCAGTTGTGCTCTTCCCATGCTTCTCCACATTCCCACCACCCTGCAATAGTGATATACATCTGCTGTAGCTTACAAAGGACACTCTTGCATCGATACCATCAACCATAATTCTCATTCCACCTCTGGGTTTACTGTGTTATTCAGTCCCTAGATTATTCTCTAGGTTTTTGTCAATTGGCATTTACATCCCTAGACTACCCTTTCAGCCACATTCCCATTTATAAACCAGCTGTTACTAACTATGATGTGTTACCATCAACTCTATACATTTCCACACTTTTACAGTAAAGTTAATTAAAACTTTTACATACATTACACATCAGCAGTCCATCTCAGTTGTCCTCTTATCTCCTTTAAGAATTCACCACCTACCACCAGGTCTTGAAGTTATTTTCCTACATTTTCTTCTAGAAGCTTCATGGGTCATGCTTTTATATTTAAGTTTTTGTTCCATTTTGAGTTAATTTTTGTATAAAGTGTGAGATAGGGGCCCTCTTTCCTTTTTTTGGCTATGGATATCTAGTTCTCCCAGCACCATTTGTTGAATGGACGGTTTTGCCTGAGCTGGGTGGGTTTGACAGGCTTGTCAAAAATCACTTGACCCTAGATGTAAGGGTCTGTTTCTGAACCATCAATTTGGTTCCATTGGTCTATGTGTCTGTCTTTATGCCAGTACCATGCTGCTTGTACCACTGTAGCTAGGTAATATGATTTAAAGTCCGGAAATGAGAGCCCTCCAATTTCACTTTTCCTTTTTGAGATGTTTCTGGCTATTCAGGACCCCTTACCTTTCCAAATAAAGTTGATACTCATGCTCTCCATTTATCTAAAAAATACTAGTGGAATTTTTATCAGGATTGCATAAAATCTGCTTATCAATTTGAGTAGAATTGACATCTTAATGATATTTAGTCTTCCAATCTGTGAGCATAGAATGTTCTTCCAATTAGTTATGTCTTTTTTTTATTTCTTTTAACAATGAATTGTAGTTTTCTGAATACAAGTGCTTTACATTGTTGGTTAAGTTTATTCCTAAATATTTGGGTTTAATCTGTTATATTTTATTTTCACCACTCTTTTGACACTTTTAGTTACTTTTACTATTATAATCTTCATTTCTAGACTCTCTTTCAAGCCTCTATCTCCTGTCTTTTCTTTTCAGGTTGTAGCACACACTTTAATATTTCCTGCAAAGCCAGTCTCTTGGTTACAAACTCTCTCAGTTTCTGTTTATCTGTGAATATTCTAAACTCGCCCTCATTTTTGAAAGACAGTCTTGCCAGATATAAGATTCTTGGCTGGAAGTTTTTCTCTTGCAGCATCTTAAATATATCATACCACTGTCTTCTTGCCTCCATGGTTTCTGATGAGAAATTGACAATCGTATTGGGTGTCCCTTATATGTTATGCATTGTTTTTCTCTTGCTCTCAGAATTCTTTCTTTGTCTTTGGCATTTGACATTGGGATTAGTATGTGTCTCAGAGTTGGTATATTCAGATTTATTCAGATGAGAATACATTATACTTGTTGGACATAGATATCCATGTCCTTCAGTAAGTTTGGGAATTTTTCTACCATTATTTCTTCAAATATTCCTTCTGCCCCTTTTCCCTTCTCTTCTTCTGGGACACCCATAACACATATGTTTGCATGTCTCTTGCTGTCATTTAGTTCCCTGAGACCTTGCTGAATTTTTTTTTCTTTCTTTTCTCCATCTGTTCTTTTGTGTGTTCACTTTCAGAGGCCATTTCTTCAAGCTCACCAATCCTTTCTTCTGCCTTCTCAAATCTGCTATTATATGATTCCATTATATTTTTAATTTCATTTATTGTGCCTCTCATTCCCATAAGATCAGCTATTTCTCTATGTATGCTTTCAAATTCTTCTTTGTGCTCATCCAATGTTTTCTTAACATCCTTAATCTCTTTAGCCATCTCATTGAGTTTATTAAGGAGATTTGTTTAAACATCTATGATTAGTTGTCTGAACTCCTTTATGTCATCTGGAGGCTTATCTTGTTCCTTTAACTGGGCCATGTCTTCCTGTTTCTTGGTGTGGATTGTAATTCTTTGTTGGTGTCTTGGTATCTGGCTTACTAGATATATTTATTTTGGGTGCAGTCTCTCTTTAGTTTAGGGATTTCTTGCCCTTTCTCCTTTTCTGGTTGTGTAGTAGGAGCCAAGGATGTAGTTGGTGCTGTAAGTTGTGGAGGCTCAAGCTGCCCCCATTTCCCCAGTGACTGATGAAGCTTCTCCCAACTTTCTCCTTTGTCAGGAGTAGGGTCAGAGCCACAGCCCTGTGTAATAATCCAAGTCGTGCAGGCCTAGACTGTAGTTGCCCAGAGAGACTGATGAAGTTTTAAGCGCCTTTCTCCTCTTCCTAGGGTGGGGATGGAGCTGCAGGTGTGGGCAGCAGTCTATGCCATGTGGGTCCAAAATGCCCCCAGTTGCCCTGGTAGACTTCTGACTATTCAGTCTGTGCCAGCCAATTGTACCTGCAGTTACCCAGAGAGGCTGGTGCAGGGCTTGCCAGCTTCCTCCCTGCTAAAGGTGGGGCTGAAGCCTAGGCTAGGGCTGCAGGCCAATCTGAGTGAAAGAAGCCAGTCCCTACCATCACTGTGATTTTCAGTCAGCCTGGCTTCCCCTCATGCTGGGGGGTGGAGTCAAAATGGCAGCTACCGGCCTCTTTCTGACTGGACAGGTTCAAACTTAGCTGTTCTTAGGGTTATACTTTAGCCCACCAAATTTACTAATCAGTAGCTGAAGTTGGTGCCCAATAGTCTCTTCATCCCCCATTTTTGAGAATTTGAGCTTCCAATTCCAGCCATGGAATAGCTCCCGAGGCAGCTTGTGCTGCCAGTGGAGGATGGGCACCGGCCTCCGAGGCGTGGAGTGCTCTACTTGCGAATCTTCTCGCTGATGGGCAGTCTCCTCCTTCCATTCTTTCAACGATGTTGCAAGATGCTCTTCTGGTCTCCTGGAGCCCCCAAATAGGTGCTTTAGATAGCTCTGGGTGATTACTAACTACCCTGTAGCATGAGCTGACTCTAGGAGCTCCTTACTCTGCCACCATCTTGCTGGTTGTCCTCCCTATTTACTTTTTATTTCAGTATGTACTTAGGGATTCCTATATTATTCAGTAGGTTGTACACTATTACTCTTTTTATTTTACTTTGGTACTCAAATTGCCCTACACTGGCAAGTAGGAATCTCATAAAGTGGGCTTCTTTTTCCTTCTGACATGTCCCCATCAATATCTGAGCATTTTTTCCCTTTTAGCCTAAGATTTTCTGGACATATTTTTTACCCTCACTGCCCCAGTCCTAGGGCACTCCAAAGAGTGCTGGCTGTTTTAAATAGAGGATGATGTTTATGCACCAAGATCTTGGGTATCGAGTGTGCTCATTGCCATGGAGATGCCATTGCTTCTGGGAAGAAGCATATATATATGTATGTATGCATGTATGCATGGATGTATGTATATTTGTAGACACATGTATAAATATAAAAACATAATGTATACACATAAATATACAAACATTATCCTTTGTGTCCTTATTCCCTCTTTGATTCATCCACTCTAAACTATCTTTGTTCCTTCTTACTTGCCTTGGCTTTTCAGTCACAGAGCTTTTGCTTATTCTGTTTTTTTTATTTTTTATCCAAAGTGTTTTCCCTGTCACCCCTAACTCTCGGTTCAGCCCTAAATATAATTTTTCCTGGTGGATATTCACACTTCAGTTATTTGCTCAACTATCAATTTATTTGGGTGGTCTTCCCAAAATTTTACAGGGGAAATTGACAAAGTCCAATCCTCAGCTACATGATCTCATCATTTTTACAAATCTCACTTCAAAATATGGAACATCCATATGATGGTAATTTATTCATTCATTCAATTGATTGTTTAAAAAGCATCTTTTCAAACCAGACAATAAGCTCTCTGAGGCAGGTTTTGTTTTGTTGTTTTGTGGTTAGCTGTAACCCCAAAATCTAGCACCATAGCTAGACATTGCAATTACTTAATTAATCTGAGTTGAATGAAATAATAACAATGAAAATATTCCCAGGACCACAGGCTTTGGAGTCAGGCCACTAAGAGCTTTATGACTTTGGAGAAGTTGATCTACTTACCTAAGCCTTAGTTTCTCTCTTTTTAAAATGATAGTAATAATGCCTACCTTGCAGAATTGTGAGAATTAAATGAGATAATTGATATAAAATTTGTTCAGTGCCTGGCACCCAGGAAACCCTCAGGAATTGTAATGGTTGTCACATAATTATTAATGTAATTACCCACAGAGGAGTTTTATTCACTCAATAAAATGTGATAAGCTGATATCTGAACCACCCTTACTTTTTATTTCTGGTTGAAGGTGTCTTGGCCAACTGAATCTAATGTCAGAAACTTGAGTCTGTTTAACTTTTCAACCAAAATTTGTCCTAATATATCCCAGAAAAGTTTGCTCAGTTATTTGATGAAATAGTCAGTGTTGTTTGGATTGTGTTTGGATCCTAAAAATAAATCAGGTTATTAAATATGGTGTTTTGTTGGTACACTGCTGTGAAATGAGTCGTGTGACTCCATCAGTGGATCCAGTTTATAAATTTATCATCTTCTCACAGTTTTCACGGTAATAACTTACTTTGTGTTATAATTAAGAAAGAAACCCATGATCATTATTTCAATATATTCAGAAATTTTAAAAAGGTCATTTTAAACTTCATGACATATTCCAAGCTGCCCTTCTATATTTTCTTCTAGCTTATTTATTATTTTATTTTTCACATTCAAATCTAAAGTTTTCTCAAATATAATCTAGGGTATGTTATCAAGTAGGTATCTGTATTAGTCAGCCCAAGGAGTGCTGATGCAAAATACCAGAAATCTGTTGGCTTTTATAAAGAGTATTTACTTGGGGGTAGGAGCTTACAGTTACCAGGCTATAAAGTGCAAGTGACTTCCCTCACCAAAGTCTGTTGCTATGCGTTGGAGCAAGATGGCTGCTGATGTCTGCAAGGGTTCAGACTTCCTGCTCCCTCTTAAGGCTCCATGGTCCCAGCTTCTTCCAATATCAGCTGTAGGCTGGGATAAGTCTCATCTCTCTCCTGGGGTTTGATTCTCTCTGGGCTCAGGCTTGCTTCTCTCCACAAGGTCAGCTGTAGACTCTCAGGCTCTCTGTTTTCCTGGGGCCTCTGCTGTGTCTATGGAGCTGTCTCTATTCCTCTGTGTTCTTCTCCTGTGTATTTACTTCCCGGGACTCCAGCATCAAAAATCTCCAACTAACTCCTCTGCTGTGTAGTTTTCATGTCCTACTGACATTGTCCAATCAAAGCCTTAATCATAATTTAATCAAGTAAAAGTGAAACCTCTGAATCCAATACAATTGAATATGCCCAGAGGAACAGACCAGTTCACAAACATAATCCAACATCTATTTTTGGAATTCGTAAACAATAACAAACTCCTACAGTATCTAAGCTTAGTTTTTTGTTTATTTGGCTTTTAACCAGTTATCAAAAATACAATTTGTTAATGGAATATTTTTGCCTGATAAATTAAAGCAATATCCTTTTAATCATTTAGTAAATTGCTATATATACTTAGGCATCTGTCTGGACTTTTTTTACTGTCTTTATTGCCAAATAATGTTTAAAATTATGAGCAAATTCTCACCAAATAATGTGACATGTGAAAAATCTGTATAAAGAAATCTATTCAATATAATCCACATTATTAAAACTGGAGGTTGTATGCTAAAATGGAGATGTGTGACATGAATGATTAAATTTTAAAGAATACATTTCTGTATTTTAAAATTTTTCTACAATGAACATATATAACTTTTATAACCAGAACAAATATTTTAAAATATTAAAGTCATTTGTCTTTTTAAACCTTGTTAAATTGGTAGATAACTGAAACTATGTTATGTGTGATGTTATGTGGATGATCTGACCACTTAAGTAGGATCAGAACAAAGCGATATTTCTAAGTGATGCTGAGATCTTAGATGAACTTGGTAACTTAACTCTTAAAAATAAATGGGAGTTGCAGAAGTAGAATAGTGGGCAAGCATAGTGCCCATAGTTTTGAAAAATGCATTTCATAATTCACTGTTATCTGATCTAGTTTTCTTGAATTACATTTGGTTGTCTATTCTCAGCAACAGACCGAATTGAACTTAGTCATTAAGATGCATCAAATTCAGGTCTTTATATTTTAGGGGTGGCCTGCTTTCAGATGTCCAATTCATGCCATTTACATTTGAAAATAGCTTAAGTGATGATATAATAAGCTAAAAATATATTGCATACATACAGAGAACTGGGTTTCTCACTGTCAAAGAAAGAAATTACAAATCAGCAGCAGGGAAAGAAGGCTAAAATGACATTGTAGTGCTTGATTAGAAGCCAAGAAGATATCAGTATGAATACATTTGAATAGAAAGATGGATGATAGATAGATAGATGATAGATAGATAGATAGATAGATAGA
>JAQZBX010037776.1:0-23657 GCA_029593785.1 Cabassous unicinctus | reverse complement strand
ATAACAAATAACATTTATGTAAACAAATGTACATATATGCATATGTACTTATATATCATTTTACAAATATTGATATGTATTGTGAAAATTTTGATTTTTACCCACAATAAAAAAATAAAATAAAATTATTAAGCTAAGGAAAAAAAAAATCTATACACATATATGTATAATGTTTTATGCAAATTGGGTTAAATCGCAAATAGTGTTCTAATCTTTGCAATTTTCAATTTGAATGGCTATTGCCAAATTATTTCAAAGAATATGTCTATTTTATTTCTCAACAAGTAATGTGTTACTGTGTATATTTCTCCACACCTTCCCCAACATTGGGTGTTACCAAACCTCTGTAATTTTGTCAATATGGTAAGTGGAAAAGATCAACAATTTTGTTCCTATTGAATTTATTTTATTATGTATGAAAGTGAAATCTTTTCATGTTTTTTGACCATTTATATATCGTTTCTTTTTCTAAGTATTAATCACATGTATCAGGACTTCAATCCTTTTTATAGCTGAATAATATTCATTATATGTATATATCATATTTTGTTTATCCATTATTGGGTTGATGGACACTTGGGTTGCTTCCATCTTTTGACAATTGTGAATAATGACGCTATGAACATTGGTGTGCAAATATCTGTTGGAATCCATGCTTTCAATTCTTTTCAGTATATACCTAGTAGTGGGATTGCTGGGTCATATGGTAGTGCTATACTTGGCTTCCTGAGGAACTGCCAAACAATCTCCCACAGCAGCTGCACCATTTTACATTGCTACCAGCAATGAATAAATGATCCTATTTCTCCATATCCTCTCTGTTTTAGTCTGCTGGACTGCCAAAAGCAATATACCAGAAATGGGTTGGCTTTTATAATGCGGATGTATTATCTTACAAGCTTAAAATTTCAAGGCTGAGAAAAATGTCCAAATCAAGGCATTATCAGGTGACGCTTTCTCCCTTAGGACTGGCTGCCAGTGATTCTGGACTCCTCTGTCACGTGGCAAGGCACATGGTGGTGTCTGCTGGGCTCTCCCCTCTCTTCCGGGTTTCATTGTTTTCAGCTACTGGCTTCTGTGGCTTCCTCTCCTTTCTCTGTATTCATCCTGTTTATAAAGAACTGCAAGAAAAGGATTAAGACACAGCCAGGGCGATGCCACAACTGAAGTAACATAATTAAAAAGTCCTACTTAAGATAAATTTACACCCACAGGAATAGATTAACTTTAAGAACATAATTTTCTGAAGTCCATTCAGCTTCAAACCATCACATTTACCAACACTTGTTATTTTCCATTTTTTTAAATAGCAGCCATTCTAATGAGTATAAATTGGTATCTCATTGTGGTTTTGATTTGCATTTCCCTGGTGGCTTATGATGACATCTTTTCATGTGCTTTCTGGCCATTCGTACATCTTCTTCAGAGAGACATCTATTCAACTCTTTGGCCCACTTTTTAAATTGGTTGTCCTTTTGTTGTTAAGTTGAAGGATTTCTTTATATATTCTGGATAGTAAATTTTTATTGGATATGTAGTTTCCAAATATTTTTCTGCCATTTGTGTAAGTTATCATTTTGCTTTCATGATAAAGTTCTTTGAGGCTCAAAAGTTTTTAAGGGTCATTTATGTATTTTTTCTTTTGTTGTTTGTGCTTTGGGTGTAAAGGCCAAGAAACCCTTGCTAACACAAGGTCCTGAAGATTCTTCCTTATGTTTCTTCTATATTCATAAAAGATATTGATCTGCAGTTTTCTTTTCTTGAGGTATCTTCATCTTTCTCTGGGATGAGGATGATTTGGCCTTATAGAATAAATTAGGTAGCATTCCTTCCTGTTCAATTTTTTGGAAGTGTTTGCATAGAATTGCAATTAAGTCTTCTTGGAATGTTTGGTAGAATTCCCCTGTGAAGCCATCTAGTCCTTGGCTTTTCTTTGTTGGGAGGTTTTTAATGACTGATTCAATCTTTTTACTAGTAATTTGTTTGTTGCAGTCTTCTTTTTTTAATAATCAATTTTATTGATACATATAAAGCATACAATCCATCCAAAGTGTACAATCAATGGTATTTATTATAATAGTTGTGCATTCATTACTTCAATCATTATTAGAGTATTTTCATTATTCCAATAGTAGTAATTATAATAAATAAAAACAGGAAAAAAAAAAGCTCCACCCCTTAATAATCACCTCTTAATCTCTCTGTTTCCTGTGCCATACATAGCTGCTATCCTGTTTCCATCTTTCTAATTTATTTGTATTTATATTTTGTACATACGGAGTCAAACCATACATAGTACCTTCCATCTAGTTTCCTTCACTTAGTATATTTCCCTTTTTTTTTAACCTTTAAAGGAAGATTATCAATATATTACTATAACTACTATCCATATTTTGCTTTGGTTATATGTTTGCTGATATTAGCATCTTGTAACATTAACATACATTTGTTCAGTTTCAAAGAAAAACCATTGTATACATGCAATATTACCCATATTCATATTACACGAGCTTTCACTATACTATCCAGTTCCATGTTACATGTTTTAGCTTTCCTCCTAGTAATATATATGACCTTAGACTTTCCTTCTCAAGCACTGTCATACCCATATAATAACATTGCTAGTTACAAACACTATGATATGCTTTCTCCATTTCTATTCCTTTCCAAAGACTTACAAATAACCTTTTTACCAATTCTACACAGATTAACCCTCAACTTTCATCAATCTATTTTCTGGTGACCTATATTCTAGTTATTAACTCCAAGAGTTTGCACAATATATTTAGTTCATAATAGGACAATTATAAAGTATTTGTCCTCTTGTGATAGGCTTGCTTCACTCAATATAATGGCCTCCAGGTTCATCCATGTTGTCATATGCTTCATGACTTCATTTCTTCCTATAGCTGCATAATATTCCATCGTATGTATACACCACAATTTGTGTATCCATTCATTGGTTGGGGTTATTTCCATCTTTTGACAATTATGAACAACCTGCTATGAACATCACTGTGCAGTCTGTTCGTGTCACTGCACTCAGTTCTTCTAGGTATACACCTAGTAGTACTATTGCCAGGTCACATTGCAAGTCTATATTCAACTTCCTTAGGAACAGCCAAACAATGCTCTCCGGTGACTGTACCATTCTACATTCTAACCAACAATGAATAGGTGTTCCTATCCCTCCACATCCTCTCCAACACTTGTAAATTTTTGTCTTTTTAATAGTGGCCATTCTAATAGGTATGAAATGATAGCTAATTGTATCTTTGATTTGCATTTCCCCAGTTGTGAGTGATGTTGAACATTTTTCATATGTTTTTTTTTTCACCATTTGTATTTTTCTTGGGACAAATGTCTACTCAACTCTTTTGCCCATTTTTCAATTGTGCCATTAGTCTTTTGTTGTTGTTGTTGTTGAGTTGTAGTATCTCTTTATATATCATGGATATTAAACCATTATTGGACATGTGATTTCCAATTTTTTTTCCCATTGAATTGGCTACATTTTCAACCTTCTCACAAAGTCCTTTGAGGTACAAAAGTGTTTAATTTTGAGGAGGTCCCATTGAACTATTTTTTTCTTTTGTTGCTTGTGCTTTGGGTGTAAGGTTCAAAAACCATCACCTACCACAAGACCTTGAAGATGTTTCCCTACATTTTCTTCTAGGGGTTTTATGGTCCTGGCTTTTATATTTAGGTCTTTGATCGAGTTTGAGTTTTTTCTTGTATAGGGAGTGAGATAGGGGTCATCTTTCATTCTTTTGGTTATGGCGACCCAGTTCTTCCAGCACCATTTGTTCAAGAGACTGTTTTGTCCCAGTAATGTGGACTTGGTAGGTTTGTCAAAAAACAGTTGGCTGTAGAGGTGCAAGTCTATTTCTGGACTCTCAATTCTATTCCACTGATTAATGTGTCTATCTTTACACAAATACCATGCTGTTTTGACCACTGTAACTTTGTAACATGTTTCAAGGTCAGACAATGAGAGTCCTCCCACATCACTCTTCATTTTTAGGATGTTTTTTACTATTCAGGTGCCCTTTCCCTTCCAAGTAAATTTGGTAATTGATTTTTCTATTTCTGTAAAGAAGGCTGTTGGAAATTTGATTGGTATTGCATTGAATCTATACATCAGTTTGGGTAGGATTGGCATCTTCATGATATTTAGTGTTCCAATCATGAACATGGAATGTATTTCCATTTGTTTAGGTCTTCTTTGATTTCTTCAGCAGTGTTTTGCAGTTTTCTGAATATAGGCCCTGTGCAATTTGATTAAATTAATTCCTAGGTATTTGAGTCTTTTGTTGCTATTAAATGGAATTTTTTTCCTGATTTTCTACTCTGATTGTTCATACAGAAACATTACTGATTTTTGCATGTTGATATCATATCCTTCCATTTTGCTGAACTTGTTTATTAATCAAGTAGCTTTGTTGTAGACATTTTGGACTTTCTAAATATAGGATCATGTTATTTGTGAATAGTGAGAGTTTAAATCTTCTTTTTCTATTTGAATGCCTGTTTTTTTGTTTTGTTTTGTTTTGTTTTTTTCTGTTTCTTGTCTACTTGCTCTAGCTAAAACTTCTAGTACAATGTTGAATAACAGTGGCAGCAGTGGACATCCTTGTCTTGTTTACTGTCTTATAGGGAAAGCTTTCAACGTTTCCTCATTGAGTACAATGTTGGCTGTGGGTTTTTCATATCTGCCTTTTATCAACTTGAGGAACTTTCTTTCTATTTCTATAATTTGACATGTTTTTTTCTAGAAAGGATGTTGGATTTTGTCGAATGCCTTTCTGCATCAATCTAGATGTCTTGTGGTTTTATTTTCTTCAATTTGTTAATGTGGTGTATTACATTAATTGCTTTTCTTATGTTGAACCACCCTTGCATACTAGGAATAAATTCCACTTGGTCATGGTGTGTAATTATTTTATTATGTTGTTGGAAAGGGATTGGTCTATAATTTTCTTTTCTTGTAGTATCTTTATCTGGCTTTTGTATTAGGGTGATATTGGCTTCCTAAAATGTGTTGAGTACTCTTCCCTCCTTTTCAATTTTTTGGGAGAGTTTAAACAGAATTGTTATTAATTCTTCTTCAAATGTTCAGTAGAATTCATCTGTAAAGTCATCTGGTTCTGTACTGTTCTCTGTTGGGAGTGTTTTGATGACTAAATCAATCTCCTTAATGTGATTGGTTTTTTGAATACTTATATTTCTTGTAGAGTCGATGTAGGTTGTTTGTAGGTTTCTAGGAATTTTTCCATTTCATCTAGGTTGTCTAATTTGTGGTCCTACAGTTTCTCCTAATATCTTAGGGGGGTCAGTTGTAACATCCTCTTTTCATTTCTGATTTTATTTATTTGCATCTTCTCTCCTTTTTCTTTATTAGCGAGGGGGTAGCCAATGTTTTTGATCTTCTCAAAGAACCAGCTTTAGGTTTTGATTTTCTTTATTTTTTTGTTGTTCTCAATTTCTTTTATTTCATATATCTCTAATCTTTATTATTTCTTTCCTTCTGTTTGCTTTGGAATTGGTATGCTGTTCTTTTTCTAATTCCTCCAAGCATTTGGTTAGGTCTTTGATTTTAGTTCTTTTTTTAAATATAGGTGTTTATTGTTTTTTAATTTTTTTAATTTTTTAAAAGATACTTAGATTACATTAATTTTACACAAAAGACATAGGGATTCCCATATGCCCCACTCCCCACACCTCTCACACACCCCCACATAAACAACATCCTTCATTAGTGTGGCACATTCATTGCAATTGATAAATGCATCCTGGGACATTGCCACTGAGCATGGACCATAGTTCACATTGTAGTTTACACTCTCTGCCACACAATTCTGCAGGTTATGGGAAGATATAAAATGGCCTGTATCTGTCATTGCAATGTCATTCAAGACGATTCCCAATTTCCAAAAAAGCTCTCGTATTACACCAGTTTTTCCCTCTCCCTGCCCCCAGACCTCCAGTGGCCACTGCCTCCACATCAGTGTTGTAATTTCTTCCATTGCTAGAATCACAGTAAGTTTATAGCAGAATACCAGTTAAGTCCACTCTAGTCCATAGTTCATTCCCCAATCCTGAGGATTCTGGGATGGTGATGTCCACTCCACCTCTAATTGAGAGGGGCCTTCTATCCCATACAGCCGATGGATGCGACTCTCTTGCTTGCGGTTGTAGGCTCTCTCATTTCCTTGGGATGGTCACGGTCCATCATCATCTCCTTATTAGTTATCCTGGGTGAGTCCAATGAACTGGAGAGTAGGTGTTACAACCCCGCTGAGGCTCAGGGCCCAGCTGACACATGGACAGCCCAAAGATTCCAGTCTCTTGGACATACACCTACAAACTCCAGCACCAAGTATAGGTTGAAATAGAAGGGACAGATGAGCCATGTGTAGGTAAGCCATAACTGAGTCTAATTCTGTCACTCTCAGGAGCACAAACTCCAAAGTAGGGCCCACCGTCAAGGCACCAAACTCCAGAACTATCTGCCCTGACCATAGGACCTTGGTGTCTCCAGAGCCCTCAGGAGCCCCACTGTTTGGGGTAGTATCCACTTTGGCAGTCTATGAGATCCTTATGAGATGTGCATAAGCATTACCTCTGGGATGACCCCACCCCCACCCCGCCTGACTCACTTTGAAGTCTCTTAGCCATATAAACTCATTTGTCTTTACACTTCCCCTCTTTATTCAAGGTCTTTTTCTAGTTGCATTGCTAGTTGGTGCCTCGTAGTAATCCCTCGGTGCCAGGGAGGCTCATCCCCAGGAGTCATGTCAATATAGGTGTTCAGAACTATAAATTTCCCTCTCAGCACTGCCTTTGCTATATCTGTTTTGATAAGTTGTATTCTCGTTTTCATTCATCTCAAGATATTTACTAATTTATCTTATAGTTTCTTCTTTGACTCACTGATTGTTTAGGAGTGTGTTCTGTAGCCTCCACACATTTGCAAATTTCCCCCTTTCCCACCTATTATTGATGTCCAGCTTCATTCCATTATGATCCGAGAAGGTGCTTTGTATAATTTCAATCTTTTTATATTTTTGAGACCTGCTTTGATTTCCAACATGAGGTCTATCCCAGAGAAAGATCCATGAACACTTGAAAAGAATTTATAACTTGCTGATTTAGGATACAACATCCTGTATATGTCTGTTACATCTAGCTCATTTATCATATTGTTCAGTTTCTCTGGTTCCTTGTTGATCTTCTGTCTTACTGTTCTATCTAATGATGCTTATTTTGCATTTCAGTTTTGCCAGAGTTTCCCTCATGTATTTTGGATGACCATAGCTAGATGCATAGATATTTATGACTACTTCTTCTGGGTGAATTGTCCCTTTTATTAATATAAAATGACCTTCTGCATCTCATCACTTTTTAGCATTTAAAATCTGTTTTGCCTGATGTTAGTATAGCTACCCCTGCCTTTTTTGGTTACTATTTACATGGAATATCTTTCCAAACTTTCACTCTCAGCCAATTTGGATCCCTGGATCTAAGGTGAGTTTCTTGTAGACAGCAAATGGATGGGTGTTGTTTTTCTATCCATTCTATCAGTCTATGTCATTTGATTGGGGAGTTTCATCCATTTACATTCAATGTTATTACTGTAAATGCATTATTTATTTCCACCATTTTATTCTTTGGGTTTCATATGTTATATCTTATTTTCATCTGTCTTTTTACTCTTTTGGTTGTCCTTTCTGGAAGTCTTCCCTTCTACACTCTCTTCCAAGCCTCTCTCACCTGTCTTTTTCTTTTGGGCTGTAAGGCTCCCTTTAATGTTTCCTGTAAACCTGGTTTCTTTTTCATGAATTCTCTTAGTTTCTATTTAGTTGTGAATATTTTAAACTCACTTTCATATTTGAAGGACAACTTTGCTGGATAATGAATTCTTGGCTAGCAATTTTTCTCTTTCAGTATCCTAATTATACCATACCACTGTCTTCTTACCTCCATGGTTTCTGATGAGAAATCCACAATAAGTCTTACTGGGCATACCTTGTATGTGATATTTTGGTTCTTCCTTGCTGCTCTCAGAATTTTCTCTTTATCTTTGGCATTTGATGTTCTGAGTAGTATGTGTCTTGGCATAGGTCTATTTGGATTTATTCCTATTGGGGTGCACTATGTTTCTTGGATATGTAAATTCATTTCTTTCTTGAGAGTTGGGAAATTTTCAGCCATTATTTCCTCAAATACTCTTTCTGCCCCTTTTCCCTTCTCTTCTTCTTCTGGAACTCCTATTGCACATATGTTATTGTGCTTCATGTTGTCATTCAACTCCCTGAGCCCCTGCTCAATTTTTTCCATTCTTGTCTCTCACTGTTATTCTCTTTTCAATTCAGCTGTTCTCTTCTGCATCACTTATTTGTTCATCTACTATTTTGAGTCTACTGTTGTATTCCTCTAATATGTTTTTTATCTCATCTTATGTGTCTTTCAATCCCATAAGCTCTGCTATTTTTCTATTCAGGTTTTCAAAATCTTTGTGCTCACCCATTGTCCTTTTGATGTCCTTTATCTCTTTAGCCATTTTGACTTTCAACTCATTGATTTGATTTAGGAGATTTGTATGGACTTTGTTGATTAGTTGTCTCAAAACCTGTGTTTCATCTGGGCCTTTGATATATACCTTTGCTTGGGCCATTTCTTCCATTTTCTTAGTATGGCTTGTAATTTTTTGCTGAAGTCTAGGCACCTGATTATGATGGTGAGTTTACTCTGCTGCTCAATTTCTCTCTCTTGTGTAGGGATTTAGTGGTGGGAGCTGTGTGTTACTGACAATCTTTGATTCTTGGTTCAACCCATTCTAGCTCTTTAGGATTATCCCTGTTTAGTCATTAAAATCTGGACCATGCTTCCAGTAATGGGTTGTAGATCCACTTCCAAGGCAGGAGGCTGTAAAGGCCTGAAAAAACCTCTCATTTATTTACTTTTAATTTCCTTGCATGCACTTCCTTCATCCACCAGTAGATGGCACTCTTCAGAAGTCATCTAGTTCAGATCCTGTTCAGCGTGTGTTCACTGCAACACCACCCCAACAATGTGACAGAGGATCATGACTCAAAGCTATTTAGAGCCTTGCAAACCAAACTTTCTCAGAGACTGTTCTCCAAACTTTGCCGGCAGCCCCCTCCCTTTTCCTGGTAAGAAATAATTCTACTCCCCTCTGCATCTCAACAACCAGTCCTGGTCAGAAGGGAGTGTGTTTGTGAGCACTGGATCTCTTTCCTTCCCTGCCAGCTCCCAAGGCAAACAATGACACAGCCCCACCCAGCCTGGAAAGGCTCATGGAACACAGCAGACCAAATTTTTTGGCCAAAAGCTGAATCAGCCTTAGGCTACATCCCTCCCTCTCCCCTTTCCTGGGGAGGTGGACACCTGCCTCCCCCTCTGTCCATAGCTGCTGGCCAGAGGATGGAGAAGTCAAAGCTGTCTGCTCTGAGGGTGGGGGAATAGGGCAGAAATAAAAGAAGTTGAGAGGAAAAAAGCAATGGAATCAACAAAACCAAATTTAGTTCTTTGAGAAGATCAACAAAATTGGCAAATCTTTAACTAGACTGACAAAGAAAAAAGAGAAGATGCAAATTAAAAACTCAGAAATTAAATGGGGTACATTACCACTGACCCCACAGAAATAAAAGAGACCATAAGAGGATACTATGAACAACAGTATGCCAACAGACTAGACAATGTAAATGAAATGGGCAAATTCCTAGAAAACCACAAATAATCTACACTGACCTTAGAAGAAATAAAAGAACTCAACAAAACAATCACAGGTAAAGAGATTGATACAGTCATCAGAAACTTCCCCAAAATGAAAAGCCCTGGACCAGATGACTTCACAGGCAAATTCTACCAATCATTCAAAGAAGATTTTATAGCAATCTTGCTCAAACTCTTCCAAAAAATTGAACAGGAGGGAATGCTACAAAACTCATTCTAAGAAATCAACATCACCCTAATACCAAAGCCAGATAAAGATATTTCAAAAAAAGAAAATTACAGAACCATTTCCCTAATGAATATAGATGCAAAATCCTTAACAAAAAAAAAAATAGCCAATTGAATCCAATTTTACATTAAAATAATTATTTTAATGAACAAGAAGGTTTTATCACAGGTATGCAAGACTGGTTCAACACAAGAAAATCAATTAGTGTAATATACCACATTAATAAATAGAAGAAGAGCAAATCATATGATCCTCTCAATTGATGCAGAAAAGGCATTTGACAAATTACAGTATCTTTCTTGATAAAAACACTTTGAAAGATAGGAAAGTTTCTCAACATGATAAAGATATATATGAAAAACCCACAACTAACATTGTACTCAATGGTGAGAGATTGAAAGCTTTCCCATTGAAATCAGGAAAAAGACAAAGGATGCCCACTGTCTCCACTGCTGTTCAATATAGTGCTAGACAGATATTGGCCATTTTATATCATCTCATAACATTCAAAACTATGTGGGAGAGAGTGTAGACTACAATGTGAACTATGGTCCATGCTCAGTGGCAATGCCCCAGGTTGCGTTTATCAGTTGCAATGAATGTGCCACACTAATGAAGGATGTTGTTTATGTGAGAGGGTGTGGGATTTGTGGGGAGAGGGGCATATGGGAATCCCTATATTTTTTGTGTAACATTTATGTAATCTAAGTATCTTTAAATAAATAAATAAATAAATAAATAAATAAAATGAAAAAAATATAGTGCTAGAGGTTCTAGCTAGAGCAATTAGGCAAGAAAAAGAAATAAAAGGCATCCAAATTGGAAAGGAATAAGTAAAACTTTCTCTATTCACTAATTATATGATCCTATACCTAGAAAGTCCTGAAAAATATACAGCAAAGCTACTAGTGCTATTAAACAAGTTCAGCAAAGTAGCAGAATACAAGATTAATAAGCAAAAATCAGTAGTGTTTCTATACACTAGTAGTGAGAAATCTGAGGAGGAAATCAGGAAAATGTTCCATTTACAATAATGACTAAAAGAATCAAATATTTAGGAATAAACTTATCCAAGGAGGTAAATGATCTGTTTTTAGAAAACCACAATGTATTACTCAAAAAAAGAAAAGATGACCTAAATAAATGGAAGGACATTCCATGTTCTTGGATTAGTTCGGGGAGGGATGGTAAGGGAACACCAGGCTTGGCTAGCCTTGGGGTGGGAGGGGTCAGAGATGGGTAGACAGGGGCCAATCTAGAGGAGCAGACAGGGTCAGTGGATGGTGATCGTGCATAAGGGACCTCGACATCCTCACCACTCTCGGATTGGAAGACGAAATATCATTAAGCTGTCAGTCTTATTCAAAATGATTTACAGATTCAATGCAATCCCAATAGAAAGCCCAACAAACGTTTTTAAAGAAACGGAAAAGCTAATTATCATATTTATTTGGAAGTGTAAGGAACCCCAAATAGCCAGAAACATCTTAAAAACTAATGAAGTTGGAGAACTCTTACTTCCTGACTTTAAATCATATTACTTAGTTACAGTGGTAAAAACAGCATGGTACTGGCATAAAGATAGACATATAGACTAATGGAACCAATTGAGTGTTCACAAATAGAACCTACATTTATGGTCAAGTGATTTTTGACAAGGCTGGCAAGCCCACCCAGCTGGGTCAGAACAGTCTTTTCAATAAATGGTGCTGGAAGAACTGGATATCCATATCCAAAAGAAAAAGAGGACCCCTAACTCACACCTTATACAAAAGTTAACTCAAAAATGGATCAAGGACCTAAATATAAAAGCTAGAATCATAAAGCTCCTAGAAGAAAATGTAGGGAAACATCTTCAAGATCTGGTGGTAAGTGGGGGGGTTTCTTAAACCTTATACCGAAAGCACGAGCAATGAAAGAAAAAATGGATAAATGGGTCCTCCTCAAAACTGAGCACTTTTTTGCTTCAAAAGACTTTGTGCAAAAGGTGAAAAGGCAGCCCACTCAATGGGAGAAAATATTTGGAAACCAAATATCTGATAAGAGTTTGATTTTCATGTTATATAAAGAGTTCATATAACTCACCAATTAAAAGGCAAGCAATTCAATTAAAAAATGGGCAAAAGACTTAAATAGACATTTTTCCAAAGAGGAGCTACAAATGGCCAAAAACGCACATGAAAAATTGTTCATTATCACTAGCTATGAGGCAAATACAAATCAAAGCTGCAATAAGATACCATTTCACAACTTATAGAATGGCCATTATTAAAAACAACAACAACAGAAAACTACAAACGGAAAGGGTGTGGAGAAATAGAAACACTCTTTCACTGTTGGTGGCAATATAGAATGATGCAGCCTCTGTGGAAGACAGTTTGGCGGTTCCTCAGGAAGCTAAATATAGAACTGCCATATGATCTGGCAATCCCAATACTAGAAATATATTCAGAAAAACTGAAAGCAACGACACAGACATTTTCACATGATGTTCATAGCAGCATTATTCACAATTGCCAACAGATGGAAACAATCCAAGTGACCATCAACCGATGAATGGCTAAACAAACTGTGGTATATACATACGATGGAATTCTACTCAGCTGTAAGCAGAAATGAAATTGGGAAACATATGGCAACATGGATGTACCTTGAGGACGTTCTGTTGAATGAAATAAGCCAGACACAGAAGTACAGATATTGTATGATCTCACTAATATGAACTAAATATGAAGAGTAAATGCATGGAGATAAAATCTAAAGTATAAGTTAGTAGGAGATAGGATGTGTGCTAAGATGGGGTACCGATGCTTAATGCATATAGTATTTTTAATTAGATTGATTGTAAATGTGTGGAAATGGATAGAGTTGATGGTAACACATACAGCGAGTGTAACTAACATTCCTGATTTATAATTGTGACTGTGGCTGAAAGGGGTAGTCTAGGGACACAAATGTCAATTGAAAGAAAGCTAGAGAATAATCTAGGGACTGTACAGCATATTGAGCTCGGTGGTGGATGAGGACTACAGTTAATAACACAAATACAAGAATGCACTTCTATGAACTAGAACAAATGAGTATCACTACTACCAGATGTTAAGGATATGATGGTACATGGGAAAATACAATTAATGTAACTTATGGACTATATTTAACAGCAATATTGTAGTATTCTTGCATCAATGTCAAAGAAGATACTATATCAGCACTAAGGGTAAATAATAGGGGAGTATGCTATTTTTTTCTATTGGAGTAAGGAAAACATTCTAAAATTTACTGAGGGGATCATAGCGCAACTCTATGATGAAACTGAGAGTCACTGAGTGTACACTTTGGATGGGACTGTATAACACAGTATACAAGGCATGGGACTGTATAACACAGTGAACCATGTGGTGGATGATGGACTATGGGTCATGTTATAATCCTCTGAAAAAAGTGGTCTGGTTCAGACAATAAGGTCTGTTTCACTTTTATTAGTAGTAATTGAAATCTTATTGCAGTTCTTTGAGGCTTTGCTGTTTTAAGCCTAGCTCATGCATTTATAGTTCAAGGATTAGTACAAGACCTGTTAAGTGATCCAGCATTCAGTTCAGTTCTTTAAGCCTTTGTTACATTTGGTGAGCCTAATGCTTAGGCATTATTCCAGGGTTAAAGCAAGATACTCATGAATGTGGTTCAAATCTCAGTTCAGTTCTTAAGCTCTTGTTATATGCCAGTTTAGGCTTTACCAGTGCATGAATAATACAGAGGCTGGGACTTGGGCAGGTTCATATACAGAACTAGGGATCCCTTCTCTGGCTTTCTCCCCTCAGGGTCTCCACCTACAACACACTCTTCAGCTAGTGGAGACCCCTTTTCCTAGTTTCTATGGGGTTTGCTGTTAAAGCAGAGCCAAAAAAGAATGAAATAAGTGGGAAACTCACTCATGTGAATCACTTCACTGAGTTTTTACTGTCTTTGATAAACTCTGCCTTTTTTTTTTCTTTTCAGAGTACTAAATTAGTTCCGAACGTTGTTAATTTTGCCCTCAGTTTCTCATTCTAATCAGTGGGAAAGATGAGCTGTAGTGGCATTATGCCACCACAGCAAAAGTGCTCAATCTAATTTTTAAATATATTTTACTGTGGTAACATGTACAACATAGTATTTCCCACTTTAAGCACTTTTGAATATGTAATTCACCAGTGTTAATTACGTTCATAATGTTGTGGTACCATCACCACCATTCACTACCAATCAAATTTGTTTTATTCTATTTTTAATTCATCTAGTAGTTTCCTTTATAACTTTACTTAATATACCTAAATTTTGTTTCTAGATTTGTTAACTTTTTTTTTTATTTATTAACTTTAGAGAGTCTTCTTTAACATACCACTTTGTCTTCTTCCATGATAACTCTTGGTTTTGTCGCTGTTGTTGTTACAGTCAAGAACTATAATATTTAACTTTCTCTAATTATATTTCTTACAACTATTTAGACTTAATTATATGTTTACAAATAGACTTGATGATCATCACAAGTCCTTCCACCACAATCTCTTCTTTCAGCTCTTGCTTGTTATTTCTTTTTAAATTAATGGTGTTTGTTCTTGTTGCTGCTGTTGCTTTAATGCATATTTTTAGGAGGAGGAGGAGGTGATGCATTTTCTGAGATTTTGCATTTGTTTAAAGATACCCTTTGCTTTCGTGTTAAATGGCACCAACGTTTGTATAAAATTTTTGATTAACTCTTTCCATTAGAGCTTTATAGACATTACCTCACTGTGAAATCAGAGAAAATATGGAATTTCCTGCATAAAATCTTTTTCTACCTAGACCCTTGCAGAATTCTCTGATAGTCAAGTTCAGTAAATTCTTCAGATTATTCCTTATTGGTGAACATCTTGTATCAGTTTTACCTAGAATGTTGGACCTTTTAAGAGTCTTATGCTGCCTAAGAGTTACCTCCTGAAAACCTTGTTACTCAAATGTGGCCTCTCTCTCTCTAAGCCAAACTCAGCATATAAGCTCACTGCATTCCTCCTGCAGCAGGACTTGACTCTCTGAGATGCACCTCTGTGGCACTGAGAGATAATTACCAAGTGCCAACCAGCAATGCATTTGGAAAAAGACCTTGACCAAAAGGGGGAAATATTAAATACAAAACAGGTTTTACAGCTGAAAGAGTTCAAAGTGAGTTGGGAGGTCATTCCAGAGGTTACACTTATGCAAGACTCAGGAGGATCTCACTGACTGCCACAGTAAACAATGCTTCAAGCAGGCCTGCTCCTGAGGAATCTAGAGATGTATGGACACTATAGGCAGAGCACACAATCCCAGGA
The DNA here is from genome assembly GCA_029593785.1 of Cabassous unicinctus. Classification (NCBI taxonomy): domain Eukaryota; kingdom Metazoa; phylum Chordata; class Mammalia; order Cingulata; family Chlamyphoridae; genus Cabassous; species Cabassous unicinctus. The sequence continues at coordinate 8,342 of JAQZBX010037776.1, read as the reverse complement.
AATAGGCACCCTGTTGGTTGGTGGGTCTTAACCTTGTAATATGTTAACCTATCTCCCTAATGTAACAGAGTTAGACTAATTTATAATTTCCCTACACATGATCTGCTTCCTCTTTTATATGAACCTATAGTTAGCACTATACCCATTAAATATATGTCCCAGAGACTTGAATCTTCGGTCTGTTCATATGCCGGTTGAACCCTGAATCTCAGCAGAGTTGTAACCAATACCAGCTCTCAAGTTCATCAGATTCATCTGGGACAACTAACAAAAGGATGCTGATGGACAATGCCCATCTCAAAAAAACACAGAGTATCTACAGCTACAAGCAAGACAGTTCCATCCATCTACCCCACAGGACTTAAGCCCCCTCTCAGTCAGAAACAGAGTGGACATCATCATCCCAAAATCCTCAAGATTGAGGAATGAACAAACATAAGGGAGGAATGCAACTATAGGCCAAAGTAGAGTTATTATTATTCTAGTAATGGAAGAACTTGTAACATTGATATAAAGACAGTGATTACCAGAGGTTCTAAGAGGAAGGAGAGGGAAGAACAGGTGTAACATGGGACATTTTGGGGACATTGGAATTGTTCTTCATGACGGTGCAATGACAGATATAGGCCATTATACATTTTGCCAAAACCTATAAAATTGTAATGTTCAAAGTGTAAACTATAATGTGACCTATAGCCCATGGTCAGTAGCAATGCTTCAATATTTGTTCATCAATTGTAACAAATGTACAACTCTAATGAAAGTTGTTATTAATAGAGGAAAATGTGAGAGGGGGAGGGGTGCAGTATATGGGAATCCCCCATATTTTCAACGTAACTTTTCTGTAATCTAAAACTTCTTTAAAAATAAAGTTTTTTTAAAAGTCTCATACAAATGCCTTACAAGTCATTTGTAATTTATCTGCATGAATGGTTTGTATTTAATGTTTTAAAATAAATAATAAATTTTAAAAATGTCTCATGCTCTAGTGACTAAGCTAGCTGGGCAGATTTTTGGGCCTTTTAATATGCAATTTCAGTTCTTCCTTCTTGTTATAAAAATGCTCATTATTTTATCTTTGAATACTTCTTTTTTAAGTGTTTAATTTCTCTTTTTCATGGATACCAATTGATCTCTGTGTTAATTTGTTGTTGTCTGTTCTCCATATCTAATACATTTTCTCTAATTGTTTTAATCTCCTTGTCTCTTTCATATCAAATCATAGCAATTATCCCAAACCTTTCCTCCATCTCAGAAATTCTAAATTCAACATACCTATTCTAATACCTACTCTTTCTAATTTATTTATTAGTTATCTCTTGAGCACCTTGATTTTTTCCCCTTAGCCTTGAATTCTGCCATTTCATTTCATTCTGCTTCTTCATTATTTTATTTGTTTTAAATCCCTTTTTTATTACATTCATATTCTCATTAATTATTCTATGGGAAAATCTCTCATTGTGTGGAATTTACTTTTGTTTCTTTGGCCCCACTTTCTTATTGATGGATTTCTTCTATTGCACTATGTTCTTTCTTTAATCATTTTTATTGTAGGGCTTTTTGTATAGATTTCATGCCTTTTCATTTTATCTTAATTATTTTTCAACTGAGTTGTTTTATCAAGATATTCACTTTACTCCTAAGTAATTTTGGTACATTTCCTTCCATGTTACTGACACCCATTTTGTTATATTCTTTAGAGCTTTGATATGAATGCCCTCATTTTCCTGAGTGTGTGTGAAAGGAAAGAGTTAACTCCAGCTATGGACAATCACAGCTGGAAGACCTTGTATATACATTCTATTATACCATTTTATTAAAATTCATGGTACAGGAAAATGGGCTAATGACTTCAATGAGCACCTCAGAAAAGAGGATATCCACATGGCCTATAAACACATGACTAAAATGAAAAAGACCTGGTTGGCCCAGATCTGGAGCAATCAGAAATCTCAGAGTACTGGCATAAATTAGTTCAACCATTTTGCAAAACTGTTTGGCAGCATCTAGCTACTAAATTTGATTATATGTGAATGTATATTCTATAATCCAGCAATTCAACTTCTAGATGTACATCCAACATGTGTTCATCATTTCTAAACTGGAAACTGCTTGTCCTGGTTTGAGTCATCTGTAGATCCCAAATTAGTTCTTAAGCTAACCATTCCTGTGCATGTAAATCTATTGCATGTGGGGATTTTTGGTTAGATTCTGTTAAGGGATCTTTTGATAAGATCATTTTATTACATTGCTTCAGTTAAGGGCCATTGATTAGATTGCAGGACCCATATTAGGGTGTGTCCTAATACTTTTACTGGAGTCTTATATAAATGGAACACAGAGAAATAGAATTGCCATTTTTACCCTTCCATGTGAGAGAGGACTCCAGGGTCATCTACAGCAGCAGAAAGACAGAGAACCCCCAAAAGGCTGAAAGAGAGGCTGGAGGCTGGATTCAGCAGAGAAGCCTGAAGCTGAAGAGACAAGTCCCAGGGAGAGATTAGCCGTATGCCTGATTGCCCACAGCTGAGCTCACGGAGAAACTGAGCCTGGGGAAGAAGTTAGAGTCTGGCTGTCATTTTGCCTTGCCACATGGCAGAAGTCCAGAATCTGCCACCAGTCAACTTTTGGTAAGACAGTATCTCTGATGATGCCTTTATCTGGACATTTTCACATCCTTGGAACTGGAAATTTATTTTACCCTATAAATTCCCATTATAAAAGCCAACTCAATTCTGTTATTTTTTGCATTGGCAACCTTTAGCAAACTAAAACATTGCTCAAGTGCCTCAACAACAAAATGGGGGAAAATGTGGTATGTTCACACATATTTTTGCTTTTTCTTTTATTCTTTTGGTTACTGATCTATTCTACCTACACCATTTCTTTTCACTCCTTCATCTTTATATCATTTGTTTTCTGTTGTTCTTTCATCTCACCTCTTTTATTTGGTCTCCAATTTTTCTGCTTTATATTTCTCCCTCTCTCACTTTTTCTCTGTATACTTTCTCTTTTTTACTTTTTTCTTTCTCTCTTCTCTGTTTTCTTTTCCCCTCTTCTCACCATTCCAGCATTTTAATTCATTCTATATATTTGTTTCTCTATTCTGTTTCTTGTTTCATTGTTTCAATTCCACTTTCCTAATCATATTCCTCTGTGCTTCTTACTTATGTTAATATTTCAATTTCTTAGGTCTTGTACGTTTGCTCTCCTGACTTTTACTAATAGCAATACTATTATTCTTTTAGTCTTCCTGTGTCTTTCCTTTTATCTGATCCTAATTTTTTTTCTTCCAAAGGAACATAAGCAGATCTCTCTCACAAAGAACAGCTGAGTGGGGACAAAATCCTGCCCGAGTGAGCTGTTTTGGGAACCCCAGAGTAGGAGGCTTCAGGGCATAGATCTGGAGGGAGCTGGATGAACAGATAAATTCTTCAAGGTGCTGCTGGCTTGATTCTTGGTTACTATGTTTCCTCTTCCTTGATTTCCCCTTTTCTGTGTATACCGATTTTGTATATCAAGGCTGTCTCTTTTCCTTCCCTCATCATTCTATCTTCTGCTTTCTGTTGTTGTTCTTACATTCCACTTCTCTTTGTTTAGTCCCCAAATTTTTTGGTTTTTATTTCTACCTCATCTATCCTATTTTCTTTCTTTTATTAACTTTTTTCTTTTTGTCTTTTCTTTTCTTTTTCCCTCATTCCTCATCATACTATCCTTTTAATTCAGTCTATATATTTTTCACTATTTGGTTTCCCATTTCATTGCTGGTACCCCACTTTTCTATTCCTATTACTTTACACTGCTTACATGAGTTAAATATTCACTTTCCAAGGTCTTAAATGGTTCCTCTTCTAACAATTACCATTATTATTACTATTATCCTTTTGCTTTTCTTACCTCTTTCACTTTCTCTGGCCCTAATTTTTTTCTCATAGGGACCATAGAACAACAGCAATGAAATAGAATAAGAAGAAAAAAGTGTCAAAGATAAAACTTAATACACACACAAAAACAGCAATTAAATAAAACCCTAGAGTAAAGAGAAAAGCTAATCAACTGAATAAACCCATCAAGATAAAAAGATGATGAGAGGGCAATGAAAAATTACAAATCATGCTGAGAAACAGGAAGACATGGCCCAGTCCAATGAGCAAACTAAAACCCAGGAAGAGGTGCAGAACATTAAACAACTAGTCAAAGCTGTCCAAACAAATACCATGGACCAACTTAATGAAGTGAAGGAAGAGATTAAGGATATTAAGAAGACACTGGGAGAACATACTGAAATTGTAAACATATATAAAAAGATGACAGATATGATGGTGATGAATGGCACAATCCAAGAAATCAAAAAGACACTGGAAGCACATAACAGTAGATTTGAACAGGTGGAGGAAAGAATTAGTGATGTGGAAGACAGTACATCTGAAATCAGTTAATAGAACAGATACATAAAAAGATCAGAAAAATCCAGCCCTGCTTAGGGATTTGAATGACAACACAAAATTCACAAACATACTCATTATAGGCATCCCAGAGGGAGAAGAGAAGGAAAAGGGAAGAGAAGAAGTGTTGGAGGAAATAATGGCTGAAAACTTCCCAACCCTATTGAAGGAGATGGATGTACAAGTCCAGGAACCACAGTGCACCCCAAACAGTATAAATCTCAACAGGTCTTCTCCAAGACATATACTCATCAAACTGCCCAATGCACAAGACAAAGAAAAAATACTGAAAGCAGCAAGAGAAAAAAGAACGATCACATACAAGGGAAGCTCAATAAGCTTAAGTGCTGATTTCTCATCTGAAACCACGGAGGCAAGAAGGCAGTGGTATAACATAGTTAAGGTAATAAAAGAAAAAAAACTTCCAGCTAAGAATTCTCTATCCAGCAAAGCTGGCATTCAAAAATGATGGAGAGCTCAAAATATTCACAAATAAACAGAAATTAAGAGAGTATGCCAATAAGAAACCTGCCCTTCAAGAATTACTAAAGGGACTTGTGCAGGTTGAAAGGAGAAGCAGGAGAGAGAGAGCTGGAGGACAGTGTAAGAACAACTAAAAAGACAAAAATAGAAATAAAAACAACATATGATATACACAAAACCAAAGAAAATATGGCTAATGTAAGTAATTCCTTGAGAGTAATAACACTGAATGTTAATGGATTAAACTCACCAGTCAAGGACACAGATTGGCAGAATGGATTAGGAAATATGACCCATTTATAGTTGTCTACAAGAAACCCCCCTTAGACCCAGAGATCCAAGGAGGCTGAAAGTGAATGGCTGGAATACAATCTTACCGGCAAACAAACACCAAAAAAGGATGGGAGTAGTTATACTAATATCAAACAAAATAGACTTTAAATGCAGAGACAAAGATGGACACTATATATTAGTGAAAGGGGAAATCTTTCAAGAAGAAAGAACAATCATAAACATTTATGCACCTGACAGGGACACTTCAAAATACATGAGGCAAACACTGGAAAAACTAAGTGGAGAAATAGATGCCTCTACAATTATAGTGGGGGACTTTAATACACCATTATCACTATTAGACAAAACATCTCGACAAAGAATCAATAAAGAAGGAAAGCTTTGGTTAACACATTAGAGGATCTGGACCTAATAGACATATATAGAACACTTCACCCAAATACAGTTGGATATACATTCTTCTCGAGTGCACATGGATCATACTCCAAGATAGACCACATGCTAGGCCACAGAAAAATCTCAGTGAATTCAGAAAGATTGAGATTATACAAAGTAATTTCTCTGACCACAATGGAATGAAATTGGAAATCAGTAAGGGCCAAAGAACCAAATTAGGTACAAAGATATGGAAGATAAAAAACATGCTCTTAGACAAACAGTGAGTCAAGGAAGAAATCTCAAAAGAAATCAGTAACTACCTTGAAATGAATGAAAATGACAATACAACATGTCAAAACCTATGGGATGGAGCAAAAGCTGTACTGAGAGGGAAATTCAAAGCCATAAATGCATATATCAAAAAACAAGAAACAGCTAAAATCGAAGACCTAACTGCACACCTAGAGGAATTGGAAAAACAACTAAAACAAACTCCAAAGGAAGGAGAAAGAAGGAAATAACAAAGATTAGAGCAGAACTAAATGAAACAGAAAATAAGAAAGCACTAGAAAAAATAAACAAAACCAAAATCTGGTTCTTCGAGAAGATCAGGAAAATTGGCAAACTCTTAGCCAGACTAACAAAGAAAAAAAGAGAGTAGGTGCAAATACACAAAATAAGAAATGAGGCAAGGGATATCACCACTGACCTCACAGAAGTAAAGAGTATCATAAGAGGATACTTTGAAAAACTATATGCCTACAAGAATGATAATTTAGAGGAAATGAACAAATTCCTAGAAACTCACAAGCAACCTAAATTGACGAAAGAAGAAATTGATGAACTCAACAGTCCAATTACAAGTAAAGAGATAGAATCAGTCATCAAAAAACTCCCAACTATGAAAAGCCCAGGACCAGACAGCTTCACAGATAAGTTCTACCAAACATTCCAGAAAGAACTAACACCAATCCTGCTTAAGCTCTTCCAAAAAATAGAAGTAGAAGGAACATTGTCTAACTCATTCTATGATGCCAACATTACCCTAATACCAAAGCCAAACAAAGATGCCACAAGAAAGGAAAGTTACAGACCAATCTCTCTAATGAACCTAGATGCTAAAATCCTCAACAAAATACTTAGTAATCGCATTCAACAACATATCAAACAAATTACACACCATGACCAAGTAGGTTTCATCCCGGGTATGCAAGGATGGTTCAACATAAGAAAACCAATCAATGTAATACACCACATAAATAGATTGAAAGAAAAAAATTACATGATCATCTCTATAGATGCAGAAAAAGCATTCAATAAAATACAGCACCCCTTCCTGATAAACACATTGCAAAAGATAGGAATAGAAGGAAACTTTCTGAACATGATAAAGGGCATATATGAAAACCCCACAGCTAACATAATCTTCAATGGTGAAATCCTAAAAGCTTTCCCACTAAGATCAGTAACAAGACAAGGATGCCCACTATGACCACTCCTATTTAACATTGTCTTAGAAGTACTTGCTCAAGCACCGAAGCAAGAAAAAGATATAAAAGCCATCAAAATTGGAAAGGGAAAAGTAAAAATTTCACTATTTGCAGATGACATGATCCTATACATAGAAAGTCCTGAGAAAGCTACAGCAAAGCTTCTAGAACTTATAAATGAGTTCAGTAATGTCACAGGCTATAAGATCAATGCTCAAAACATCAGTACCATTTTTGTACACCAATAACAAGCAATTTGAGGAGGAAATCAAGAAAAAAATTCCCTTTACAATAGTAACTAAAAGTATCAAATATCTAGGAATAAATTTAACTAAAGATGTAAAGGACTTATATACAGAAAACTATACAACACAACAATTAAAGGAAATCAAAGAAGACTTAAATAAATGGAAGCATATTCCTTGTTCATGGATAGGAAGACTAAACATCATTAAGATGTCTGTCCTACCCAAATTGATCTACAGATTTAATGCAATCCCAATAAAAATCAACACAGCATTTTTTAATGAAATGGAAAAACTAACTCCAAAATTTATTTGGAAGGGTAAGAGGCCCCAAATTACCAAAGACATATTGAAAAAGAAAAATGAAATTGGAAGTATCACACTACCTGACTTTAAAACATATTACAAAGCTACAGTGGTCAAAACTGTATGGTATTGACACAAGGACAGAGATACAGACAAATGGAACCAAACTGAGAGTTCTGATATAGATCCTTGCATATACAGTCATCTGATATTCAACAAGTTCACCAAGTCCACTCAACTGGGACAGAATGGCCTCTTGAACAAATGGTTCTTGGAGAACTGGATATCTATATCCAAAAGAATGAGAGAGGAATACCATTTCACACCTTATACAAAAATCAACTCAAGATGGATCAAAGATCTAAATATAAGAACCAAAACCATAAAGACCTTGGAAGGTAATGTAAGGAAGCATCTACAGAACCTTGTACTAGGAAATGGTTTCATGAACTTCATATCCAAAGCATAAGCAATGAAAGAAAAAAAAATAGATAAATGGCATCTCCTCAAAATTAAAAACTTTTGCACCTCAAAGGATGTCATCAAGAAAATAAAAAGGGAGCCTACTCAATGGGAGAAAATATTTGGCAACCATATATCTGATAGGAGCCTAATATCCTGCATATATAAAGAAATCCTACACCTCACAAAAAAAAAACAAAAAAAAAACTCATTTTAAAAAATGGGGGGAAGTGGGTGTG